>CM031234.1:22982131-23137131 GCA_018340775.1 Taxus wallichiana var. yunnanensis
TGAGTTCACTTAATAAAAGTATTCATTAAGGGGAGCATGTCATTTTTACTTATAATTTTGGTTAATGTTTCAAGCCATTTATTCCATGTATGGTGAGTTCTTCATGTGATTTCTAAGATGGAAAATCAAGATGTTGCAGGTACCCACTTTATCATTAGTGCCGAAGGAGAAGAAAGGTCGAAAGAGGGAGTATGTTCCTATAGTGATTATCTTTCTTACTTTGTTGATATTTTATTGTAAGAAAGGGTGGTTTTCATTGAGGAAAACATATGCTCATGGGGAGCTTTGTAGGTCTATGTTGTGAAGTAAAGTTGGTTTCTCGAGGTGTTAAGATAGTGATTATAAACATGATTTTATAAGTTATCTACAACAAATGGTATGATCCTAAGGTGATTGTTTTTTCAAACATTTGGTATCAGAAAAATTGGTGTCAGTATTTCATTTTTTTCTTGAGATCAGATAGTAGGTTGTATAATACCCTTGGTCATTTATGTCAAAAGGGGGAGAATAAGTTGATGGAAAAATATCATAGAGGGAGAATTAGTAAATTTTATTACCATTTTGAGGATATTTTAGATTGTAGTGTGTTTTCTATCAATGTGTTTTCCATCAATAACAAAGGGGGTATTGTTGTAGGTTGTCATTTATGTCAAAGAATGAAAGGTAGAGTGTATAGTGAGTTTTAATTTTTTTCATTGATGTGTATGTTCCTTATTGATGGATATTGGCTGATTGATAGTAAATTAATGTCATATGGTTGAGTATTCTTGTCGAGTTCAACATGTTTTGAGTGCATGTCATCATTGAGAATCATCATCATCATATTAAGAGACATAATGAAGGTATGAGCATGGTGGATTTGTGATATGAGTATTCAAAGGATTTTATAGGTTGTACATAAATGATTGAGCATGAAAATGTGGTTGGGATGCATGGAAATTGGTTTCAAGGACTATTGAAGCATGAAGACCAAAGCGTAAAGAGAAAAGGTGAAGAAAGCATGGCCGAATGAGGTATTTGAATCATTTTTGATGTTATTATGGTCATGTGATCATTTTTAGAGATGTAAAAAATTTCCTAATATTTTTCATGAAGTTTTGAGGTTAAAGCTTGAAGGAGAAAGCATGAAAATTGGTTTTGAGGTCTGAACCTAGACAATTTCTTAAGAATTTCCTATCCTAATGAGGTAGGTTGATCATTTTTCAATGTTAGTATGCAAATGCAAGAATGTAAACATGTTTTACATGTTATTTCATGTATGTATATGAAGTTTTGGGTCTTGGTATTGAGGATAAAGAAAGAAATTAAGTTTTCAAGGTAATATTGAGTTCTTAAGATAATAGAAATCTAGCTTGAATCGAACTTTGAGATGAGCATAGGTACATGAAATATTTGCATGGGGACATGATATTTTTAGGATAGATAGAGGAGTGGACCAGCTAATATTTCTTGGAATTATTTTTTGAATTGAGGTCCGAGCTTTATGAACAATTGTTAATTCCAAAACATGTATAAAACCCTTCTTAAACCCTAGCATGAAGTCGATATGGAATATTTTGATCAAAAATATCAAAATGAATTGAATGATCATGTTTAATGATTAGATAATGTAGAGGAATCTCCTATATATCTCCAAGTGGTTTTGGTTTGTAAGATGAGTGAGTGGATCCCACATTAAAAAAAACCTTTTTCTAAATAATTTTTTGTAGCTCTCATGCTTTACATTAGAGAAGATGAAAAAATGGATGTTTGAGGATTGTATAATCCTATAATACATGTATATTATAATTTCTGGATAATTTATAGCCTTTAAGTGGTCATTCCAAGTCAATTTTTCATTACTAGTTTTGGGGAAGATTTGTGGTTTTAGTGTGCTTGGAACAAAGTTGTTCTTGTGCCCATATGCTCTGAGTTGAAGTGTCTAATGGAAATGGTGATGTTTTTGAGGTCATGAAGTATCCATTCATGTGTGTTATTTGGAATGGTTTAGTTGTTCAAGGTTGTACAAGCCTCATCTTGCAAGACACTTTTTTGGGGAATGAAGTTCTAATAGGACAATCATGTTCTTAGGGTGTTTTCATGGTATGAATGGATGGTGCAGAGAATTCCAAGCATGGTAGAATTTATTAGAGTTCGTGGAATTTTTTTTGAAAAACATTTAATCTTTGATGAAGACCATAGTTTATCAAGAAGTGTCATGTTTCTTTGTTATAAAAAAAGACCTACTTGAAGAAGGTTTCTTGAGTTGTAAAATTATGTAAAAAGCTAAATTGAGTCATGACATTATATAAAAATATTGTAATGTAATTTGTACATGTTTTTCATATGTTTTTGGTTATTTTCATGGCTGACCTAAATGATGTATAACCAACCTATATGGTTAATTCCTTGAGTCACGTATATATACATGTAAAGGAAGTTTTAGGCCTAGATTCTAATAGAAGAAATGAGTGACGTATGAGGCTAGAGAGAGGTGTATGAGGTATTAAAGACCATGAATAAATCATCTATGTTGAATATTTTGAATCGGTCAACTTGTAAGAAGGTATTTTTCACATGCTTAAGAGAAGGTGAAGAAGAAGATGAGTGAGTAAGCACAACATGGAAGTTTGAGGAGAGAAAAATAGATGAGAGAGTGTCATCATCAGTTGATAAGAAACAAAGGGAAGGTGAAAAACATTCAGAAGTGGCTGAGTTGGTGTTGAGTATTCCTTATGGATTTTTTTCACTAAAACCTAGGGAGTTGGTGATTTAACAAATATGGAAATTTGTAAAACCCTAGTTATTTCGATCACAACGTGATAATAAGAAATGAAGTATGGATACGATATAAGCAATAAGGAAATGAAAATTGAAAACCTAAGTGAAAGAGAGGGAAAATAGTAATTATATTATTTTATACTTTATCTTAAAGTATGTCGGACTAGAATATTGATGAATAAGAGGAGGAAACTATTGCAACCATGCTCAAAAAATTGTGTGGATCGGTGAATATGCCTGACTAGGGCACCCTGGATCAAGTCGGTGGGCAGGCCTATAGACTTCTTTTGGGTGCCCATGACTACTCGTAACCTCTATAAATAATATTTTTAGTGTCAAAATATGTTCACTAATATTTTTTTGTCTCTTGTATTTCGCGCTATGCCCACATATTTTCTTGTGACACAGTAAAACAAATTATCTCCTATAAAACCCCAAAACACATCAAATCCTAAAAATCAAAAATATGAAAGCGGAGATTCAAACTAACCCTAACAAATCACCCAAAATAGTGAACTTAAAGTTGAGTGCTACATTACATTTTAGACTCCATTTAGTTCTCATTTATGTGTTCAAGAATCGTTCCCTAGGTGGCTCTTGTGCAATATACACTTGAATAGCGAGTAATATCTAGATGTAGTAATGTAAGTAGATGTGTGGATGGAAAAATTAACTTCCCCTCCTATGCGTGTATGCATAAAATGAATTCCCTTGTCCCTTGATTGAGTGCTAGATGCATGCTTTGATGCTTTTAAAATTCTTTTGGATGCAACCTTAGGTGATGATAGTAGATGATTAAAGCTTTTTCCTTTATTATGGTCACATAACGTTACATTTATATGATTCCCTTGGTTTAATTTTATAATTAACAACTGGAAGGTTGACCCATAAGAAAATAAGATTCCTAATAGATAAAATATGCTTAAAAGGAGAAAGTAAAGTAAAGAGAGGTTTAAGGCACCCATAAGGAAGAGAGCTCCTAGACGTTGGCATCCTATTTAGGCAACCTTTGGTATCTTGTCTAGGTGCTTGTGTCTAGAGTCAAAAAATATAAAGCAATAAAGTATCGACTGATTAGACGTTGTAAAAGGCCGAGAAAAAAAGACATGAAAAATAGATAAAAGTCCAAAGATAGTTTATCAACTGCTAATTTTCTTACTTAGGAGTCATTTGAATACTAGTATGTGACTATGACCTAGAAATGTACCCAAAGTTCTTGATTTAGTGTCTACGTTTTCCCTCACTTTATGTTGTTTATTGAATACTCGATAACATAAAGTAGATAAGAGATTTGCACGATAACCATGTATATCAATGTAAAAAGTGTGTGGAGGAGAAAAGTGAAAGTGTGAAGTGATAAAAATGAAGTGTTGAAGCTAAGCTAGGAATGAGGAAGTGACCCTAGGGGTGAAAATCATAATGAGTTACACTTTGTTGTGTTTATACATGTGCACTGATCCAAGTATGTGAAAAGGAACATGTGCACTGATTCGTGATGAGTAAGAAGGATAGGAAGTGTCTTGAAATGTTGTAGAATAACAAGTTTTTGGGTGATCTCACGCCTATAAAAAGTTTTTAGATGATCTCCTACCAAGTGTAATTTTTTTGTGAGATCTCACGTCTAGGAAGAAGATTTTTGGGGAGAAAGTTCTAGTGTTATTCTCCAACCCCGGTTATTTCCCAAATATTTATACACAATGTAGATGGTGTTATCCTACCTTTTTCCGGTTTGATCAAGTTTGATCCAGTTTGATCTAACACAAATAGAAGAAAGGAGATACCATACATGTTGATTACTAAAGGATTATGTCTATTTTGTGAAAACCAATGTGTAAAATGCTGAAAAACTGTGTTGATATGAAAAAAACTTTGTAACTACCCATGGTCATAAGCACCCAAGAAGGTTAAGAAGCACCTAGGCCCTAGTGTCTAGAGTTGGGAATTGGTGTTTATGTTATGTTAAGGACCCAAGACAGATTCTGAGCCCTTTTTCTAACTGTAGACTATGTTTTTCCTCTATTGTACAAGTCCGAACTATGACTATGTATTACTAAATGGGGTGACTGATTCACCCAATGTACGCCAACCATCGTTTGGGGTGCATGTGACATCATTAAGAGGATGTGGTCCAAAGAAGAGGACCAGACGTTGATCTGAAACTCGATGCCATGTAAGGGGAGGTAATGTGCATGGTAGAAACCAAGGCACATGTAAACAAAGTGGTTGGAAACATGTGTTAGTGAAAGTAAACCAAATATGAAAATAGAAGACAATGTGTGATCTAGAAAGAAAGAAGATAATGTATATCCTGTGAAAAGTGGGTTTCAAACATGGGACATCACTCACAATTTCGCAAGACAATCAAGTCCGAAACGGCCAAAATCATACAATGTGCACACAAGACAATGGGAAAATCCCGCAAACAATGAAAGACAAAGGAACATATTGAAAAGAAGTTGCAAGAAAAGTAACAAATGCCCATGGTGGAAAATAGTTCATGCAAGACAAATTTTTCACATGACCTACCCGTTAGCATGTTAGAAAGATAAAAATATATTAATATAGTATTGTGCTAGAGAGAATAGGAATTAGTATAAAATGAAACAATAACACCTAGGATGTGTACAAAAGTATAAGCCCTAGGAGCCACTATGGGATGGGTAAAAGGTACAATGCCAAGAAACCATGTTGTGTATAATGATATGTGTAAATTCTACATTCACAATTAGAAGGAAATTTAACACACGTGTGTATATAGAAAAGGTAATTACATACTGAATATCTAACTAGCATAGTAAGAAAAGTGTACATGTGAGTATAAGTAAGAAAGAACAATGTGTAACCAAGATATGCAGTATGTTATGAATATGAATAGTATGGAATGTAAAGTGAGTTTGATAGGGGAAGTATGCCCTGAAGTGAATGTGGATGAGCATGAGATGAGGTTCATTTATAAAATACCCCTCAATAGTAAAGAATGAACTACAGAACAAGAGTGTGTCATCAAGAAATGGTTTGAATTGTGTGCGCTAGAAATATATTATCAATGAATCATAGAGCATGAAGATTGTTTGTGGTGAGTTTCAATTCAGATTTATACCCTCAACAATCAAGTATAAACCATCTAACTAGAGCATGTCATCAGGTAGAGATGGCGTGCGTAGAATGTAATACTAAAAATATGTGTTGTGAATGTGAAGAGTGTGAAATGTGTCATGTGTATGATGTGAGGTTCATGAATGTAGTATGCCCTCAAAATTCAAGTGTGAACCATAGCACAAGAGTGTGTCATAGGGTAATGATGATACCAGTGTATTAATATTTGTAAGATGCATTTAAAATACTATATACAAAGTGTAGAGTGGAAAAGTTCAAATGCGGGACACATGAGATTGTTAGAAGGGAGGAGAATAAGCATGATTCCCCAAGTGTATGATGTGAAGAATAATTAAGAAAAATCATCTAAGAGATCACCATTGTCATGGTCAAAGTCAAATGGAGATGCGTCAAAGACATGGTAAGCTATGGTATGAGGTTGATCACGTAAATATCCATTGCAACGTAGATTATACATGCCCATTGCATATTCTTCGCCAGTGAAAGATGGTAGTTGACATCCATGTGTATACGAGCAAGTAAGATTTTGTGAATAGCCAAGAAATGAATCATTGCAAATAAAAAAATGATTGAAGGGAATGGGGAATGACATGTCAATATGATTGGGATCTAAATTGCCTCCAATATAGTCAAGCCAAGACTACCCAAGAGTAAGAAGGGAAGTGCAAGAAGTGCATGCAATAAAGACCGATAAATGGAAAACACAAAGACCATAAGCAATAAAGTGATATGGAAATATCCATGATAGAGATGTGGTGAATGAGGTGGGGGATAATATCATCAAGTGTGAATCGAGATAAGCAAAGCCATAATATGTGTAGACAATATCAGACTAGTAGGATCAAATGGAATATGTGACCAATAAGAATTATTCATGAAAAGAGTGCATGTGAAAAGTGGAAGCATAAATGACAATTCCTCGTGAGAAGAAGAGGAAGGTGATATGAAATCCAGTGTATGGAAAAACCCCGATAAAGTACAATAACATTAGTAGAAGAAGAGGTTGCTTGAACCGATATTCACCAGGGTTAATAGTAATGAAAGTATCATTTAATTATGACTTGTCTATCTTGATAAGATTAAAATTAAGATTACACAATTTTTCATCAGTAAGCTCAATGGTATCAACCTCATCATCAGAATCATCAATGTTGGCATTGTCATGCTGGATAGTTGTATCAAATATATTGGTAAGAAGTGAGATAGATATAGGAGTGAGAGGATTCTCAGTGAGTGTAATGGTGGTGGGTATGGGAGTAGACACACAGAGGTGAGATGGTATTATTTGTGTCGGTGGAAATGTACAACATGCTTACAGAGGTGGAAGAATCCTATGAAGCACTAGACTGACCAATATCATATGTATCAATATGTCTATATGGAATAGGTTGTGATGGAGGAATAGGCATAACAATAATGGGGTCTATGCGGAAGAACTTGAATGGATCAAGGTCGACAGAAATGGTATGTTCATAGCCATCATGTAAGAATTTAATGCATTGATGAATAGTAGATGGGACAACATGCATTGCATGAATCCAAGGTCTACCTAGCAAGAGATTAAACTAAAATGAGGCATCGATAATGAATAATACCATAGGAAAAATCTTAGGCCCAACTTGTATAGGTAATGTGATAGTTCCTAGGCATGTGTGAGTAGTGGAATCATAACCATAAATGAGAGTGGAATTATTAGCAATGAGATTATCAGTAATGTTGATTTTCTTTAAAAGAGAGTGAGCACATAGATTAATGGTGGATCCATTGTCAATGAGTACACGCTTGATACAAATTGTTCTAATGATAGTAGTGATAAGAAAAGGCGCACATGGATTATCAACAGTAGATGGTGATATGTCCTCATCACTAAATGATATAGTGCATGGTATATTTTTGAGAGATTGAATGAGATGTGTGAAGGCCATTGAAGAATTATTTATTTCAATGTAGATAGAACAAAGGGTAGCCTCTAATGTATGACAACAATTGGGTGCATTCAGCATAATAAATAGTAGATAGATATTTTGGTCGGCATATTATTAAGCTTCTTGACAATATCATATCCATTATAAGTGGTGGTAGGAGCCATAAAAGTTATAGGTAGTGGGATAGAAATGTGAGTATCCATAGGAGGATGAGTGTGGTGAGTGGTGACTACATAGATAGTTGGATCAACCATAGTTGTAATAAATCGAGGAGGATGTTAAGTATGAACTTGCATAAAATTAGTAAGCAGTAGTGGTAACCATGCCGAGAAAATTTAGTTGGGGTGAATGAATGATAAGAATATTATTCCATGATTCGAGAAGGAGATAAATTTTGATACATACTTAGAAGGTAGGGTTTGAAATATTGGGTTCACCAAATGATTTTAAAAATATGGAAATTTGTAAAACCCTACATATTTCATAGTCATAACGCAATAATAAGAAATGAAGTACAAATTTAACGTAAGAAATAAGTAAAAAGAAATTGAAACCCTAAGTGCAAGAGAGGGAATATAGTACTTATCTGATTTTTCACTTGATCCCAAAGTATTCTAGACTAGAATACTTTGGTGAAGAGGAGGAAATTATCGCAACTATGCTTAGAAAATTGTGTGATCTGCCAAATATGCCTAGATTTGGGCGCTTGGATCAAGTTATGGGTGCATGGGTACTGGAGACCGCTTATGGGAGCTCGTGACTTATCGAACCTCATAAAATAATTCTTGTAGTGTAGTAAGATGTTTTCTAATATTCATTTTTGGTCACTTGTATGTCACACTATGCCCGCAAATTTCTCATGTAACCTACAAAACAAATGATCTCCTACAAAACCCCAAAAACATCAAATCCTAAGAATAAAAATATGCAAATGGAGAGTTGGACTGAACCCGGTGGTCACCTAATAGAGTGAAATTACAACCAAGAACTTCACTACATTTCACAATCCATGTGGTTCTCATGTGTGTGTGTGGGCAAGAATCGTGCCCTAGGTGGCTCTTGTGCAAGATGTACTTGAATATCGAGCAATAGCTAGATTTAGCAATGTAATTAGATGTGTGGATGGAAAAATGAACTTCCCCTCCTATGCATGTATATTAAAAATGCAGTCCCTTGTCCCTTGAGTGAGTGCTATATGGATGATTTGATGCTCTTGAAATGCCTTTGGATGCAAGCTTAGGTGATGATAGTATATTCTTAGAGCTTGGTCCTTTATTATGGTCACATAACTTTATATTTATATGATACCCTTGGTTGAATTTCTCAATTGACAACTTGAATTTTGTCCCATAATAAAATAGGATGCCTGAAATATAAAATATTCTCAAAAGGAACGAGTAAAGTAAAGAGAGGTAGCCTAGATGGACAAGGCAACTTGGGCATTGACATCCTATCTCGGGCGCTTGTGTCCAAAGAAAAGATAAATAAGTAAAGTATTGACTAGGATGTAGGTGTAAGAAGCCAAATAGAAGACATGAAACACAAATAAAAGGACAAAGTTGGGCCTGTCAACTATTAGTTTTCTCACTTAGGAATCATATGAATAGTAGTATGTGACTCGAGACCTAGAAATGTACCCAAAGTTTTGATTTAGTATCTCTGATTGGTGCTTCCTGTGGATTTGGTGCTCCTTTGGGAGTTTTTTTCTTCATAAATTAGAGGTTGTAGCCTCTTTGTAATTTGGTGCTTGCTAATGTCAATTTGGTGCTTGATAAATTAAGGTTTTGTGCTCTTTGTGGATTTTGTTCTTCACTAAATCTTTATTGTTGTTTATTAATGCAATGATTAGTGGGGTGTTTTCCGTTGAGGGTTTTTCACCTATATGTTATGTTTATGTGTTTTCTATATTGTTTCATACTCATGTTGATGGTTTTTATGTTTCTTTGATGGTTTGAAATTAATTATATAATGATGGTTTATTGAATGGTTCATCTAGTTTAAGTAAATGCTCACTATGGCTCATATGTGTTGAATTTAAATTAAGATAATTGAAGTGAAAAAAATTTAAGGATGTTGATTCACACCCCTCTCAGTGACACCCCCTCTCAGTGATTTTGCTTCCAAAAAATAAGAGGTACTTCTTTGGTTTCCATAGAGTAGCAATGTCCAGTAGTAGGAGTGATAGAGAGACCAATAGCTTTAGCAACATTTTTGGGAATGACATTGTTATAGGCATCGGAGTCAATAATGAAATTATTCAATTTACATCCATTAACTAGCAAGGCTAGATAGAAATGTTATACTTCCCAAAGGTGGAGGGTGTGGAAGGAAGAATTTTCTTAGAAGGAGTGGTATGAGGGATAGAAGGTAGTTCTTTGGCAATGGAATTTTGAAACATGAACTTGAACTACTTCCTTTGATAAATTAGACAAGCTTATCAAATTTCTTGGGATGATTTTATGAGAACTCCGACTTAGAAATATGAATTTTTGTTTTTTTAGCTTTTTCAATGATGTAAAAGGTGGAGAAATTGTAGGCACATCATGAACTATGGCAGCCTTGACATGTTTAGGATTTTCATTGTTAAAGAAAATGAAAGTAGAATCACGTTTATCAAGAGGAGATAAAAGAGACTAACATGAAGAGGTAAAAGGAGTCTTGAATGAGGTAGTCTCAATTTTATTATTTCCTTGCCCTATGGAAGAATATAGTGATGATCCTCCTTTTGTTATTTTTCTTAGAGTAACCATTTAATGATTTATATTATTTTATTGGGCAGTAGAGGAATAAATGTATTTCTCCTTTTTTGATCAATTGAATACTTGAATAAGAGTAGTTATCTATGGGTTCTTCAAATCTTCATCTAGTGATTATCCAAAATACCCAATCCTAGCACATCCATATTCTTCTTCTTCGATTTCGATTCAGAAATTTCTTCTCCTTCTTCTTCATCGGTACCACATATTAAATTAATCGATGGAGCTTCCAAGATTAGAATTCGTGGTGCTCCTGTAATCTAATTTATGTTCCTATTTTGGTATGATGTTTGTTGGGAAACTTCCTCTTCAATATTGTTGAATCATTAGCCATTTTTATAGCAATGGATCAACTTTTAATCTTTAAAACTCTAGGCCTTATCCTTCATTGAATGATTCTGATCTCCCCAACATGATAAGGTCATCTTCCACTCCAATGGATAGTTCTTAAGTGTTATCTAAAGTGTTTGGTTGAACTCTCCGTAGTATGAAACTAACTTTAGGAAATTAGGAATTCACAAAGAACCTTTTATGATTATTTTCAATTGGAGGAGCATCAGTTGGAATATTTTTTATCAACTTATTTAATTTTTTACAAAATCTCTTATGGACTTGTGTGGTTCTTTCTTCATTTGACCTACTTGAGCAAGGAGAGCATGTGCATCTTCCAGATTCTTGAATCTTGCTTCAAAAATGGTTTTCATATCATCCTAATTAGTAATTAAGTGAAATGGCATGTAGTAAAACCAATCTACAAAGTGGCATTTTGTAATGATTCCACAAATATTATAACATTAGCATCTTCATATCCTACTCCAATAACACCACAGGATATTATGGAATTTATAATTTGATCATCCAGAAATTTCTTTCCATCTCCATAGAATTAGGGAAATTTCTGTCTTGATCCTTCTGGAAATTCACGTTGTATTGGAGCCAAGGCCACTTTGGACTAGTATTCTATCTCCACGGCTTAGGTGCGTCCATTTAATCCTCTTCTTCTTCTTCTATTACTTCTTCTCTTTCTTCTTTCGAGGAATGAGGACTAGTAGTTCTATAACCGGTTCTTCAATATGACCTTCAAAATGATGTTTGAGAACCTCTCTCTCTACCTGGAAAATGGGAAGTGTAAAATCATCTCTTTTTTGTTCCTCAAAGGTGGGGTCAACAATGCCATTTGCACAATCATATAGATTGTATCTTCTTTGCACAGTTTTTAGGGCATTAAAGAGGAATGAAACACAATGTTTGACAAGAAAGGAGAAAAATCTCTAGGACCTAATGGATTCAAAGTGGCTTTCTACTAGTATTTTTGAATGTTATCAAAATGGATCTGTTGGATACGATCAATTAGTTCTAAGGAAATTACTCTCCTCTAAAAGAATGGAACAATATTTTTTTATCCTTAGCCCCTAAATCTTTTTTATCTAATTTTGTGTCTAACTTTTGGCCTATTAACCTCTATAATACCTCCTAAAAAACATTACTAATATGCTAGCTACCAAGTTGAAGCCTTATATGGACCATCTGATCTCTAATCAACAAAATGGGTTTATTGGGGGACGCCTCATTCAAGGTGGAGTGATCATTGTTCATGAAGCCATCCATTCGACAACACTCAAACATAGCAGGGATGATCCTTAAGCTAGATATACAAAAATATCTTAATAGATTCAGTTGGTCCTTTCTCTATGGGGTCCTTGAAAAAATTGGCTTCAATGAAAAATGGTGCAGCGGTATTCATGGATGTATCTCCTCTCCTTATTTCTCCATTTTGGTGAATGGTATTTCAATTGATGGCATGTGGTCCTATTAGGCATTATCATTAATGAAAAAAACATTAATGAAAAATTTAATGTTGGCTTAGGATCATTTGATGATGTATATGATGTTAACATGATGATTCATATCTTTTTATGTTGAGTACGGTGAGATTTGGTGAGGATTTTTTACTCTTACAAGCCTATTCAGGTGCCTAAATGATGTAGCATGACAATATGAGCTTTGAGGATGCTTTAAAATCATGTTAACATGATTGATAATAGGTTTGGAGGGTGTTTGGGCACTCAATGTAGTGGCATGGTGCAGATACAAGTGATTAACTATGTTACAGGTGTTTATTTGGAGCAAGTATGGTAGCTAGGAGGTGTGAGATTGTGCTTTGGAGCCATATGAGCTCATGTATACTTGCATTCAGGTATATCAAGGTGTATTGGGTAGTTTTGGGTCATTTCTAGTGGTTATATGATTATTTATTACATTCTTTCAATGACCCTAGTTTCTACAAAGTGAGGAATAGACATGTAAGCAAAAGTAAGTCTTAATGGCTAGAGAGATTGAGGCATTGTATTGAAATTATGATGATTTTAGATGTTATTTTTATGTGTCATGGTGATTTGAGAAAAATTTCAGGTTTTTAGGATGTGAATTTTGCAAGATATGATAGTTTATGTGAGACAAGGTCAAGAACAAGTCAAAATCAAGCTTGAATTTAAACTTCTGATGTTCATTGTGAATTGTGTAATTTGCATGGTAAATTTTAGCTTTCAAGGATGATTCTATGGTGATTTTATAAGGTTTAAAAAAAATAATCATGTCATTTTATCATCAGGTTTTTATGAACGAATGTTAAGAAGATAAAGTGGTCTAAAACCCTAGTTAAACCCTAGCTAGGAGCAGTCTGCAAAAGAATAGATATAGTGACCCAGTTTTGATTTATTCATAAAAATTTATGATTTTATGTTGTATAGGAATCTCTTATATTTCCATAAATGTATGGTTTAGGTCATGGTAATGAGTGGGCCTTACTCAAACATGTCAATTTCGAAGAAGAAGGTTTTGGGACAAGGTTGTCTAAAGGAGTAGCATGAAAAATTGATGGTGCATGATTTATGTGAGATTATATTGATTTACATGAAGGTTTTAGGACATTTTAATGCAGGTACATGGTCATTTTAGGTCCATTCAGGTTGACTAGTCAAAGGGTAGTTTTGAGGCCTTAAAAATAAGGTTCAGTGAAATGGCTATATCTTGAGCTACAGGTTGAATTTTGAGGTGATTCAAAATGTGTTGGAAATAGGATTCAGATATATTTCCATTGATATTATTTTTCCTCATGATTATGTCATTTGATATGGTTTCCATGTTAATATTTAGACAAGAATGTTTTTTCCAGTCTAGGACACAATGTGTTTTGGTGCAAGTTTGGAGTTGTTTGAAGCATAAGATGGATTTTTGATGATTTATATCACCTTTAATATGAATAATAATTAATTTTAAATCTAAATAATCTATTTTTTATTTCTTGAGTGTTTTTTAAAAAAATTATGAGCTAACCTTTAGAAATAATGTTTTTGGCAAGTTGATTTGGTGAAGACAAAAGTGATTGTGGTCTAAGCAAGTGGTTGTTTCAAGGATTATAAATTTATTTTAAGTGTTATAAAGGTGCTTAAATTTTAATTTAGTGGTCACAAGGAATTTTTGGTTGAGTATAAGTGATTTGGTGGCATAATGAAGTTTCCAGGGTGATGAAGGGTGTAGGAAATAATTTTTTTGAGAAATACAAAAAGTTTTAGGCCCATTAAGTGAAATAATTTTATTGGTTGAGAAAAATTGCGACCATTTATGAATGATAAATTATATTTGAATCATTTATAAGGGTTTATGGGTCATGAATATGTGTGGTTTTTACGTAAGGGCATTTTTATATTTGTGCCCATGGGGGTATTGAGCCATTTTTAGCACATGTAATGAGGATTTTAGTTAGGACAACCTACTTGGATCATATTTGAATATTGTAATTATTTTATTTTAATGTAATGAAGATTTATGGGTCAAATTTATCATGAGGTACCAACCTCCTTTGGGTTAGAAAGAATATTTGCATATAAAAGTGAAGTTTAAGCTCATTTGGTGAGCTAGTCTTGCATGGGGGAGTAGTGCGACCTAGAGGAGATTTATTTGCAGGTATGAGAGCATGATTTAAGGTCATATAAGATGTGTTTCATATTGAGGAAGATGTGACATCATGATATAAATTGTTTAGAGGCAAGACAAGATGAGAAGGAAGAATATAAATTAAGATTGAAGACCTAGGGTTTGTGAGCTGAATTTGTAATCTCCATCGATTGTGGCAGAAAAATATCATATGTTAAACACATTCATGTGGTAACTAAGTTAGTGCTTTTTCATCTTTGGGATAATGTATCCTCCTTATGGATTTGGTTCTTTACTAAATTAGGGGTTGTTTCTCCTTGTAGGGTTGGTACTCTACTAAACTAGAGTTCAGTGCTCCTTGTGAAGTTGGTGCTTCACTAAATCACTTTGCTTTTAGTGATATAAGAAGAGTTTCAATGGGTTTTCTTCCTAAAAGGAATGATAGCTAGATTGTACCAAGTAAAGAACACAAATGCTAATCAAACACCACGATCAATAAGATGAAAGTAATTCACTAGAATAACTTTACATAAACCTTCAAACAAATTAGCAAAGCAATATCATATATTATTATGGAACTCGATGAAATACAATGAGAATGGGCCTTTCTTATAGGAAAGGAATAAAAACTAAAAACCAAGTAAAGGTCATAGGTCAAACCATAAATCTTGGAAGGAACTAGTCAAAGAAAGAACTAGTCAAGACCATAAATTTAGGAAAGAACTAGACATCAAGGATCTAGTCAATACCATAGATCAAGGAAATAAATAGTAAATACCATAGATAAAGGAAATAACCATACCTAACGACTAGATAATATCCCCTAATATCTAAATAAATAAAAAGAAATATCCACACACATAAGTGGGTGAGGATGAATATAATAAAGGTAAATAAAGTAACTATGTGAACATGAGCTAAGGTAAATACCTACTCTAACACCCCCCTCAAGTGAAGCTAGGGGCCAAAATAGAAGTGGCATGTCTACAGTATGAGTCTCAAAAAATAGGCCTGATGAGGTACTCATGTACAATATATCTATGAATAAATCTCGAACCAAAAGAAGGAAAGAATCCTGCTAGAAGGAAAGAGAAAGAAGAAGAAGAAGGAAGATGTTCTCACAAACACCCCCCAAGAAAAAATTATAAACCCCAAGCATTCCACGCAACTCAAGGTAGTGAGGTGATGAAAAAGGCTTTGTAAAGATGTATACAACCTACTACTGATTTGGAATGTACTCCAAGAAAATAACTCCATCATGAATGTGTTAACAAGTGAAGTAGATGTGCATCTCAATATTCTTGGTCCATTGGTGCTCAACTGGGTTGTGAGAAATGTGAATTGTACTTTGGTTTTCACACCAAAAAATAGTCAATGAATCCTGTGAGAATCTAAACTCTCACAATAGCTATCAAAACCAAAGAATTTTCTGACTCACTATAATCCTGTTTCCTTGTACTCTGCATCTAAAGATGAAATGCAATCGCCTATTTATTTTTGCACACCCAAACAAATGGAGAAGAACCAAGACAAAAAATATATAAGTAGAAGTGGAATGCTTGTTATCAATAGAACCTACCCAATCTAAATTTGTATACCCAACCACCCGAGTATAATCCCTAGTGTCATGTAGGCAAAAGTGGGAAGTGCCATGCAAATAGTGCAAAATCCTTTTTTAGCACCTTACAAAGTTGACTACTATGAGGAGAATGTTCAAACCGAGATACAAGCCCTACCTGCAAATGAAATATCAAGGTGAGTATGGTTCAAGTACATGAGACTCCCAACTAATTTCATATACAATGTAGAGTCACAAAGTGGTGTGCTACATGTGGAAGTAAGAGTAACCCCGAGAATGAAAAGGAGATGGACTTAGCTTGCAATCACCCATATCAAAGCGTCAAAGAAGATCATGGGTTTTTTCTGACTCAAATGAATCCTTGAATTTTTCTAAGAAATATGCAAACCAAGGAAATAATGCAATAGCCCAAGATCTGTCATGTTTAACTATGTAGAAAGAGCCCTCTGAATAGTCTAAATGTGGGAAGAAGAGTTGTCAGTAAGTAATAGATCATCAACATACAAGAAAAGTATCACAATATCCTCACCAACATGATGGAGATACATTGTATGATCGGAGTGGCAACAAACAAAACTAGTAGATAGAATAAAATAATCCATCTTCTCATACCAAGTCCAAGGGGCTTGTTTGAGACCGTAGAGAAACCTTTTGAGCTTACAAATAAGAGAAGAATCTGAACAAATCCAGTTGGCTGCTCCATGTACATTTCCTTTTTTAGATCTCCATGTAATAAGGCACTCTTCACGTCCATATGGTATACATTCCACCCCTAGGATGTAATAATAGAAAGTACAAGGCATACATGATCTATCTTGGCAACAGGTGCAAAAATCTCAGAGTAATCAATACCTTGAACTTGTGAAAGACCCTTTACAACAAGATGAGTATTATACTTGTCAATGGACCCATCAATCGTGTATTTGGTTCGGTATCCCACTTACACCTAACCATGTTTCTACCTTTAGGACGAGATATTAAATCCCAAGTATGATTCTTAATCAAAGAAGAATACTCAGCTGTCATCGCATCATCCTACTCTTGTATCCCATGAGCCTTTGAAAAAGACTATGGATCCTCAATAACTTCCTGACACAAAAGTCCAGAACCTATAAAATGTGTGTGATGATGCCTAATGGGTGGAAGATCCTGTATGAAAGGTGTTACCTCAGAAACTATAGTATGAGCCCACTTAGGCATAGTGAAAACATTAGTGGGAATATGATCCTCAATGAAATCTATAACCTCCTCATCAACCTCCTCAAAGAAAGGATCCTCAAGATGAGATGAAGAAGGAGACATGGAAGAAGATGAAGAATCATGAGGAGTGAAGCACTCATCAAACTGAACATGTGTTCAAAAAATAATGTCATGAGTATCAAAATCTAGAAGTTGATAAGCTCTCATGTCCTCACAATACCCTACAAAGATCAAGGGTTTTCTCTTCTTATCCAAAGCTTTCCTTTTCTTCTTTTGGCACAAATTCCCAAGCATGGCTCCTAAAGACTCGAAAAAATGAGACATCGGCTTAATGTTGTACCAAGATTCCTCTGGATTTAAATGCTCAAGTGCTCTGTGTGGTGTGTAACTCGAATGTATTTAGCACAATTAACTACTTATGCCTAGTAGATAGGAGGTAAATCTCTAGAATATATCATACAGTTAGCCATTTCATTCAAATTTCTATTCTTCCTTTCTGCTAAGCCATTATGTTGTGAAGTATGAGGAATATAATGCTAGTGAATAATGCCTTGAGTTGCCAAAAATTCATAAAACTCACTTTGAAGTACTCCCCCATTATCGTCTACAAAGGTTTTTATACAACTAGAATATTGTTTCTCAACCAAAGCCTTCAAGACTTTGAACTGTGAAAAAACATCACTTTTGTACTTGATAAAATAAACCCAATTACGATTCAAGAAATTATCAATAAAGGTAAGTGCATACTTAGCTTCATTGAAAGACTGGGTTAAAAACCATCAAGTCATTATGCACAAGCTCAAGTGGTGAAGAAGCTCTCTTAGGAAAATTCTTACAAAATGGATCTTGGTATTGTTTCCCTAATGTATAGCCAAATAAAACTCCCTCAAGACAAGAAACTCTAGGAAGACCATCTACCATACCATGAGTTCTCAACTCCTTCAAATATTTATAATTAAGATGTCTAAATATTTCATGCCAAAGCTTACTCTTTGAATCTGCATGAAAAACCAATCCTGTCCCTATAGAAGAAGTGTCATCAAAACTCTCAAAGTGATATACTCTAAAATTATGATCAACAATACCTTGAGCAACAAGTGAATAAGGCTCCAAAAAATTTCTTAATTCTGCCCCATGTGGTGTAAAAGTCATTGTTTTCCCTTGATTGAATGACAAATTTGATATACATAAATCAAATTTGTAGTGATGTTAGGAACATATAGTGCACCTTGGATAATGTCACCATCAAGTTTTATATCACCTTTTCCCTCGATAGAAAGAAAGGAAGAATTTCCAACCTTAATTTTGGAAGTAGAACTCAAACCTAGAGAAACAAAAGACTCTTTGGAAAAATTCATGTGATGAGAAGCATAAGAATCTATAACCCAACCTGTCTGCAAGTGGTGGACTGAGATCTCCCAACAATATTAAGTGCTTTGCCATATTTATTAGGAGGTGGAGTGGAGCTGGAAATTTTTGTGTTTCTTGACTGCATCCTCTAAGGCTTGCATTCACTTATAACACCTATGGTTTACATGATTACTACCTCCACAAAAAGAGATGAAAGGCTAGAATTATTCTTGGATTTAGAAGACTCCTTGGGTTTAGAGTTGTTTTCTTTGGGTTTAGGAGCACTTTGAGATGGATAAGGGGTGGATTTGTTTTTACTTTTGGTTTTCCCTTGCCCTTAGGATTAGATGCAACTAATTCCTTTTTAGAGGTGGAAGACTCAAGGTGAGACAATTTTGATTCTTCCCTAGTAAGTCTTTCACAAAATGTTTCTAATTCATGCATTTTGAATGTGTCACCTAAGGCATCCATACTAGAGAAAAAGGTAGAAGGAAATATTTAAAATGGTCCTCTCAACTTGGATAGAATCAAGTAAACACACTCTTCATCTTTCTTATCTCTTCCACTCCCCTTCAACTGTGTCAACAAATTCTTGAACTTGGTAAGATAGTCTATAATTGTTACAAAATATTTAGGATTAAGAGAGGTGATCTCAATTTCAAGTTGTATGGCTCTCATATGATCCACCTTACCAAATAAATCTTCCAATTTCTCCCATATTTTGAAAGGAGAGTCACATTTTTCCAAATGAAACAAAATATTGTCACTTACATAAGTTCTTATCAAACCCATACACTCATCAAATTTGCATTGGTACTAAAATTTCTCATATTCTCTAGTGAACACTAATTATTCTGAGGAAGTTAAAGCCCATAATCCTTTCCGCTTAATTATTGTTTCTATTCTTGATTTCCATGTGTGGTAATTATGTGTTGTTAATGGCTCAACATGATCTAATACAAAATTAGATGAATATGCCATCCTAAAAAAACACCAAAAGAAATGCAAGAACCAAGCAATGCAACAAGAGACCCCCCCAGATTTTGGCACTTTATAATTAGTGTGTGTTACAATATGGAACTTTATAATTATAGTGAAATTCTCAAAATAAGTATTTCCAATGGAAAGAGCATGAAAATTCAAGCACTTTTGCAAAAAATGGCACTCAAAACCAAGTTACCAATCAAAAGATACAAGCTTTTCAATATTATGCTCTATTATGCATTTTAGTTGCCACTAAAACAAAATTGAATTCTCTTGCCTTCACCACAAAAAAACAATGAAAGGGGGCTAGAGTTAAGCACCTACTAGTAGGAATCACAATATTTAAGCCCTCATATGGCCATACCATATGACAAAGGGCTAAGGATTTCAATGGGTTTCTGCACAACTTACTATTCTGAGGTGTGCCACATGTTTTCGAGAAAGTCACATCAAACTACTTTTTCTGGTAAAACTTACTATTTCAGAACTGTGTTGAAAAGGATCTTCCCTACCCAAAATAGTATTCTATAAATTTTTCCACCTTTCGGATCTAATGGAAGCCTCTGTTTTGCATAAAACCGCATGCATCGACAAAATGTGAAGAAAACCCAAATATATGAATATACAAAGAATTTATTTGCAAAATAAAACTTACAGATGGATGTCAACAACAATCTATTGCTCTGATACCATAAAAGGAATGATAACTAGATCAAACCAAGCCAAGAACACAGATGTTAATCAAACACCACGATCAATAAGATGAAAACAATTCACGAATAACTTTACATAAACCTTTGCAAACAAATGATCGAAATATCATATATTATTATGGAACTCAATGGAATACAATGAGAATGGGCCTTGCTTATATATGCAAGGAATAATAATCTAAGAATCAGTCAAGGTCGTAGATCAAGCCATAAATCATGGAAGGAACTAGTCATCACGTAACTATTCAAGACTATAGATTTAGGAAATAACTAGACATCAAGGATCTAGTCAATACCATAGATCGGGAAAGAACTAGTAAATACCATAGATCAAGGAAAGAACTATACCTAACAACTAGATAATATCCCCCTAATATCTAAATAAATAAAAAGAAATATCCACACACATAAGTGGGTAAGGATATATACAATAAAGGTAAATAAAGTACTTAGGTGAACATGAGCTAAGTTAAATACCTACTCTAACACTTCCCCATGAGGGTTTCCTACTTACATATGGTGTTATTGTGTTGAGTACTTTGTTTCCTTCTCTTGTGGTTGATGTTGCATATCTTAATAATCACACATGGTTATGAATATTGTATGAACAATCTAATTGATGAATGTATGGTTTGGTAAATGAAAGGAAATTAATCGTAGGACTAATTCACCGCCCACCTCTCAGTCCCTTATTCTTCCAACACAATTGGCTACTTCAAAAACAATAGAGGTATTAGGCAAGGTGATCCTCTCTCACCTTTTCTCTTCATTTTGATGGTTGATTCTTTAAGTAGAGCCCTAGGGGCTTCCAAAATGCAATGGCCATCTTGGGTCTAAAAATCACCTGTGGTGCCGACAGAGACATGTAGTTAATTTACAGATGATACCCTTCTCCTGGGTGTATCCTCTGTTGTTGAAGCTATAACAAGTAAGGGAATTTTCAACTATTATGTATTAGCTTCGCAACAACTCATTAATTTTACTAAAATCAATATTTCTTTCATAAACACGTCACCAAGCCGACAAAGGAAAGTTATTTTTATCTTTGGTTGTAACATCTCGAACTCCCATCATCTTTTCTCGGTATCCCTCATTTCAAGGCTAGACAGTTGAAGAATATTTGGACTCTAGTCATTGACAGATTCCAAAAGAAGTTGGTTGGGTGGAAGGGCTCCCTTCTTAGCCAAGTTGGTAAGCTACAATTGGTTAAAACAAACCTTCAAATCCTCCCAATATTCTTTAATTCATTGTTCAAGATGTCATAAGTGGTTGTTGCTCATATTGAAAAGATAGAAAACGTTTCCTCCGGTGCGGATATGAATAATGCAAAAGAATCCATCTTGTGTCTTGGAATGTTTCCTGCAAACCTTGCATAGTGCGCAACCTTGATATGAGGAAATTATCGGAGATGATTGAGGCCATGTTGGCTAAGCTAGATTGGGTAATTTCCTTGAAGGAGATAACCCCTTAGGTGTAGCTGCTCATTTCTAAATATCTCCCCCTTTTGGAGAATTATTAAAATCTGATATCCCTCAAGGTTCTCGCATCTGAAATTCCATTACAGATGCAAAGAACTTGTGATAACCGGTACTAAATGGCGAGCTATGTGAATGGTTCGACCATTGACTTGTAGAATGATTGGTGGATTGGTGATAATCCTTTTCTAGAGATGCCTTCTCACGGGACCCTATTCACCTTTATTTCTCAGCTATTTTTGGCAAGTTGGTCGGTGCCTATATTGATAGAAGTGATTCCCAACCTTATTGGCTCATTCCCTCTTGGGAAGGATGTAGCTTGATCCAATTGCAGCACATTGATAGTCTTAAAGCTCTGTTATCATCTCAATATATCCAATTTTCCTGGATTTGGATGTGTGTGTTTGGCATAGAATCCCTTTTGTTGTTTCTCTTTCAAAGCTTCCTATCTCTCTCATCCCCACACCCCTTGTGGCCCACCTCTCCGACAGATTTGGATCCCTCAAGTCATCCCCAAATTTGTATTCTTCACCTATATTTCCTCTAGAGATTTTATTCTCTCGGGGAAAATATCAAGCAAAGGGCTTCCTCCATAGTTGGTGCCCTCTTTGTCTTAATGCCCTAGAATCCACTGCTCACCTCTTCCTCCATTTCCCATTCACCCATTCGCTCTGGTGCCTCTTCTTGGAAAGATTTTGGGTTCCATGGGTCCTTCCTTCCTCTATTTTAGATTTTTTTCCCAATGGAAGTCCCCTTTTCTCATCATTATCTATCCTGGAACAATATCAAGGTACGTGGGAAGTCTTCAATTCGGTGTTTTCTATTTTGTAGGAAAATCTGAATTAATGCATATGGGAGAAACATAAGAAAAAATTGATCTTAAGTCCTTTGAAATGTTGGCCTAGGTAGCTCCTTTTCCCCCTTTTCCCTCCTCCCACAGTGATGACTCACGTGAATACTTCCTCATCCCCCCTCCCTTGGGTTTGGTGAATATTAACATTGATGGTATGGCTAAGGGCAACCTAGGTGCCTCTAGTGGGGGAGCCATTCTTAGGGATGACTCTTGAAACCCCCTGGCTACCTTAGTTATTTTTTTGTTTTTGGATCTAATCATAGGGTTGAATCCCTCATCATCCTTAAAGGCATGGAAATGGTGCTCAAGTATTACTAGTTTTGATCAGTTAATTGTTAAAATTGATTCTCTAAGCATGACAAGGATTCTCTCCTCGATGATCACCCTCAGTGGACCATTCACAACATCATTGAAGATATAACATCTCTCCAACTTCTCTTTCGGTTTGTTAAGTTTCAAAGCACATCTACCAAGAGGGTAACAAAGTCATTGATTTCTTGGCTAATATTTGTGTTTACTCAAATATGCAAAAAAATTGGATGGGATATTTATCGAAGGAACTACTAATTCTTGTTTCTAATAATCGACATTCGAACCATACAAGCTTAATTCTAAGACCCCTACAAAAAATTATTATAGAATGGGTGGAAAATATTTTGAAAAGGAAAATCACATTATTGGAGATTGTAGTAAAGGAGGGTTTTGTGATAACAATGAATGGAGGTTTTTTCAAGTCAACGAATGTCGATGTCTACATTTTTGTTCTGTTCTCGGATGACAAGTACAAAATGTTATTGAATGATAACAAAAACATTTGACGTATGTCAAGTTGCAGATTGTTGTCATCTCAAAACAAAAATTTATGTTTTTATTTTGTAACATAATTATACGTTACTATTTGGAAACACAAATTTATGTTATCGTCTTGCAATGATTCTACAAAAAAACCTAGACAAGGTGATAGATTCAAAAAAATTGCTTACCTATTTCACTTATTCCTTCACCTTTTTTCCTTATACTTTCATATTTTCACAGATTATTCACTTTTTACCTTTGACTTCAAAGTTAGACCTCAAAATTAAGGAATTTTGAAATTATATTGTATTACTATATTATGGAAAATTAATCCTGTATATAATGGTATATTATAACCTGAAGGTGGATATACTAACAAATGAGTGGCCCTTAGTTGAAACATCAAGGAAAAATGATTGTTAGATTTATTTAGGACCCACAAAATTTTGGCGAACGCACTACTATATGGTAGTAAAAAAATCACCAATTTTTAAATTCTTAAATCCTAATATTCATTTATTCACAAATATTTGCTCCTAAAATGAACCATTCCCACCTAGTAATCTGAGTTATCAAAGGACATTAAATGTATTAGTCTTCCTAAGTTTGAGGAGACAACTTTAGGTGACTGGTGAGAATTGGCTTAGTGAGATGGAAAAATACTTTGAGATAAGATATTTTTCTAAAGAAACAAAGGTTGTTTGGGGTTCTTATCATCTCTCAAATGAGGCTTCCTCTTGGTGGGATAGTTAAAAATTGGAAGTGGGATTTATTGCAACTGACGTAACTTGGGATCAGTTAAAATTCTATTTCAGACAAATTTGGTTACCACAGATGTATTATGACAATAAATGTCTAGTTTTTAGACCTTGATACAAGGTAGAATGACCTAAATGGAATACTGGGAAAATTTTACTAAAATGCTTAAATATGTACCACAGTATCAGATGGATGAAAAATTTTGGATACACAAATTTATCATGGGACTTAAGCCAGTCATTGGGGTTGAAGTATGTCCATGGTCCTTGTACCATGTAATTTGAGTTTGAAAATAATATTAGGCAGGAGTAGAAGCTCCAATCCATAGCTAATAATAGTTATGAGAAGCAGAAGATGAGCTACAACTCACCTTCACAATTGTCACCCGGAAAAACATGGTCGAAGAAGGTTGGAAATAAATCTCTAAATGGTAAAAATGTCATAACCACTAATTTAAAAAGAAATGGACAATAAAACGTTGTTGGTAATGACAAGTTTGAAAGGAAAACACCTTTTGGTGAGGGTTTCAAGTGTGGTGGTGACAACTATACCAAGGATTGTACCTTAAGGAAAAAGGAAAACAATCCACAATAGAGAATCCAGGATGCGTGGCAAATTTGTTAGGTTGAAAAGAAAGTAACACTTAATGAAGAGAAAGGTTTTGGATTCAAAATTGTTGTGGAAAAACTAGTTAAGTTGCTATAAAAACAAGTAAGAAATAAAAATACCAGCTTTCTTGTTAGTTTGAATGATAAAAATTCTATTTTTAAATATCTAATACTGATATTTGTTAATTTATTATGACATACTTGATATTATTTTATATTCAAGATGCTGAAATGACAAAATTCTGTCATATTTCAGATTGTTTGGAAAAATTGAATGATTTAAAGGATATTATAGCCAATAAATTTGAATTGAGATGAACTGAAATTTGGAAAAATTACAAGTTTTGGATGAAAATGTTGATTTTTCTCCTTAGATGTATGATATTAATATGTGTTTGATTATTCTAATTTTTATTAATGAGTTAAATCATTGAGATGATGACTCATTAAGGGGGAAGAATGTCACATCCCACAACTTCGTTATGTTTAATGAAAGGATAAGTTGTAATATGTTAATTGGTTTAAGAATGCGGGGGAAAGTGTTGTCACATAGCTAAGTTTACAACTATACGTATGTATGTATACCCTAAAAAGGATATACATACTTACACATAGTTGTAAGCCCAATCTCGTAACAACATTTTTCTCTAAACATTTTTGGAGTTCTTAACAAATAAAAATGATTCTTTTTATGCTATGTTTTATGAAATTAGTTTACTTTTTTGTGTTCAATAATTTCGTAACATTTTGTGTTCTTTGTTGTAACTTTTGTGCTTGCTACATGACTTCTCTGCTCCTCTCTCTTATTCCGGCTTTTAGGCCTTCTTTTGTACACAAGGGTATAGTCCCTTTCAAAAACTATTTACCAATATTAAAAAAATAATTTCGTAACATTAGTGTGTTATTTGGTTGTTGTACCTATTTATGAGATTTTCTTATCTTATTGATGGTTTGTTAATGATAGTAAATCTGTACTTAGATGCAATGGTATTATTCATCATTAAGAAATGATTATGATGGTTTAATGGTACAAAAATGATTAAACTAAAATAGAAATATTCAAGCATAATCTATTGTTATGCACAATAGTAAATAATAGTTAAATAAATAAAGGAAATGACCCAAGCAAACTAAGCTAGAAAATATGAAACTCTAATGTGCAAGAGAGAGGTAAGAAGTTCTTATCTAATTTGATGAAGGTGTGGGACTGTGTCGTGGTGTAAACCATGTGAATAGGAGGAGGAAATGACTACATAGAAGCTTGAGAAAGTATAGATCTGAGCTCTCTAACTAGACTGGGGCACTCGTGGGTGCCCTGATCTAAGATTTAGGTGCCCTAGTATGTGGGAATGGCCTGAAAAACATCCTATGAGGTTTCACTGGGTATTCTCCTATATTTTCCTTTAGTCATGCGTATATCCTCAAACTATGTTGGATGTCTTTATAAGTGATGCAATAAATAATCACCTGCAAAACCCTAGACAAAACATTTAAACCCTAAAAAATAAAGATGCATATGAAGGGGTCAAACTATCCTCAACAAATGACACTGTTGGTGAGAAAATTTATCTGGTGGAAAAACTTGTGGATTTCTTACCAATGCTATGGGAATCTAAGTCCCCTACTTAACCGATGTAGCTATCATGTATGCATGCGCAAGTGAAGGTGGATTTATGTGGTGGCCTTTCGACCGGGGTTCCAATGGGGAAACTCCACCGACCTTGTGGAAAATATTATAGATACCTACAAGTGAGGAATTTATCTGTGGATAGGGAAAGGGGAGTGAGAATCAAAGAACTAATGTTGCAGTAGAAAATCATATTCCTACATGCATCAATTACAAGTTTTATCGCGTGTATTAAAATTAGGAGGAAACAACTCTATGTGTAGTAACAAGACCAAATGGAATTTACGATTACAAAGTATCAATAAACCTCTTAGTCAAAAAATGCTCGAAAATCCTTGTGTTGATTGCTTAAACCAAGTTGTACATAGTATGAGAATGGAGTAAAAATAGAGAATGGGGAAAGGAATAATTTGGCTCTCCTTTGTTCTCTAGAGGTAGAATGCACTCCCTGAGCTTACAAAATTAATGACCAACCCTTTGAAATGGGAATGGTGTTAAAATTTATAGAATGAGAGGTGACTTATTGTCTACCTCAAAATGGATTTTCATATGTCCTTGTGCAACTTAAAACTTTTTGACTTCCTAGGAAAATATTAAGTCCCTTTTTATAACATAAAGGTGACTTATTACATTAGGACATATGAAAAAGTGCAACCCCAACGCAAAATTAGAATATTTGAAAGTGAGAGAAAGTTGGGGGAATAAGAGAGAGAGAAGAAGAAGAGGAGATGGCATTCCCAATGAAGTCTATTGGTCCTCATTGATGGAAAGCTCCAAATGCAGAGAAACTCTGAATCTTTGAACTCCTTGCACACTTCCTTTGCTTTGACCACTTCTTGGGGTGACTTACTATTTTTAGTAAGCACCTATATAAGGGACTTACTATTTTTTGTAAGTTTTCATTCTCGCTATTTTCTACTTTAGATAATAATTCTGGCTTCTTATGGGTCTTCAGTGCACATTGCCTTTTCCATAGCCGCTTTTGACGAAGACTTGCCAAAAATAACAAGCATGTGTAGGAAAGCTTACTATTTTTAGAAAGTGGGTTTCCGATGCTCATTTTTCAATGGAGTCTATTTTTCTATATTTTCTCATCGTCACGGTCATGTCCTCCAAATTTCACATAATTTTGCCCACTAGAATGTCAGGAAATAAAATTTAAAATTTTC
Source organism: Taxus wallichiana var. yunnanensis (assembly GCA_018340775.1). Lineage (NCBI taxonomy): Eukaryota > Viridiplantae > Streptophyta > Pinopsida > Cupressales > Taxaceae > Taxus > Taxus wallichiana. The sequence continues at coordinate 23,009,738 of CM031234.1, forward strand.
ACCTGGCAGTGGCTTTGAGCACGGAGCTACCATGGCGGCCATTAATGGAGCTCAAAATTTTCAGGTCTGGTTTTTGTCTCCATTTGTGATGAAAACAAATCCATTGCGATAGGTTTTTCATTTGGAGCTCGTGTGCAAGTTTTTAGCTCGTTTCCATTGCGAAATGATGGGAAATCCGACAAATGTGATTCAATGCACGAAGTGAGGATTTTTTTGGAAAAAATATTTCTAGGCAGCATTTGACATCTAGTTTATTGCATCATGATCATCTTAAAAAATGTGGAAGTCTGTAGAAGATGGAACCTTGATCTGACTTGTATCTTGTGAGATATGAAGATTTCTCGATCGGGTGACTTCACAGTTATCTATCAAAAAACCTTCATTTTCTTCCCGTTCTTCATTTCTTCAATCCACTTTTCTCTAATATTGTTGTGTTTTCATGAAGTAGAGTATTTTTGGGTCATGGAAGAGCTGGTTTGGATCAGAAATGGTGGATTGGGTGTCTAGATAAGCTTGAGCAAAGCCATGGCATGGTGAGAAGTTGTGAAGGAGAAATGAGGGGAAGAAATGACTAAGTGCCAAATTTGAATATTCAAAAATGATCATGCAAGGGTGGGGAGAATTTTTCATGTCTGATTTCCCTAACCTTAGGGATGTGAGGGACATCAAATTCCATGGTGAGCAAGAGGACGACATGTGTCCTCGATCCGACGACAGGGGATTTTCTTGAAAAAACACTAGAAGCACTAGGGGTTGAAATTTGGTCACGTGGATGACCAAAGGACTACCCATAGGGTTGGGCTCATTTTCCATGTCTTCTTTCCCTGACCTTAGGGACGTGATGGATATCAAATTCCATGGTGGTCCTGGAGCTGACATGTGTCCTCAATCCGATGGTAGGGAATTTGAGCTCCAAAAAATGCACTGGGGCTAAACCGTCAAATCTGAAGGTCACATGAGGGTCCCAGAGGTCACATGGGGTCTGGGCACATTTTTCCAAGGCTAGTGTACCTCACCTCAGGGACGTCAGGGACATAAAATCCCACCAGGAACCTGGTGCTGACACGTGTCCTCCTGAAAATTGACTAACTCCTGAAATGTCTCTAAGAGGGTAACTTGGAACAATGATAACTTGAGCTCTTGGTGGAATTTATTGGTGAAATTTTATATTATCCTTACTATAAATTTCCTTTTAATCCAATGGTTGGGGTTTCATGTCTTTATTCATCCATTTGATCCCTAAAAAAGTGGAATTTTGATTTGCTAATCCACTTATACCTCGTAAAATTTGCCTACTGACCTAATGAGTCAAAGTGTTGTGAAAAATATTATTTCACCATAATTTAGGGATTGTAATTTTCTTTTCAGAGATCTTTTTACTCCTAAATCCATATGGAGCTCCTAGAGTCTTCTTTGAAGCTCGTAATTGTTTTAGGCCATGTATTGCCTAGGGTTGTGAACCACCTTTTCATTCGAATTTGCTCCAAGTATTTCAAAACTTCCCCAAACCTTCCAAAATCATTTCCATGATGTTTTAAGTTCTTCAATTCACCTCCATGTTTAATTTAGCCCTTTCGTTTCTACTCAAGGTTGATCTAGTCTGGGAAGGCCAACGATAGCCCTTCTCAATATTGCTAAAAGATAGCATCTTTTCAGAACTTCCTAAAATCACTTGGGGATTAAATTGACTTTCCTAAATCACCTAGGGGAATTTTTTTGACATCAAATAGGGGGTGACTAGTGAAGGATTTGACCGGGGTGCCTAGGAATGATAAAACATGAAAAATTTGGAATAGGGGTATAGTTGTCGTGCTTGAAATTGTCAATTTCATTGTTCCACATTTGCACAACAAAATTTGGCTCTAGATTAGGGACTTAGCATGTTGAGCATATAGAATACATGACATGGGTATCCAAAATATCAATTTTAGACCATATATTTCGTTAACTAGTGCCCTATCCATTTGGCCCGTGGAGTCATGTACAACTTACAACAAGAGAGAAAGAGAGAAGAAGGAAACACACATGCACACGAAAAGGAAATGACACACACAACAAGAAGGAAACACACACAACGAAATGGAAACACACCCAACAATCACCTATGGTACAAGGAAGGGAAAACCTCCTTTAAGCGAAACATTTTCCATTTCTCAAAAGTTACTTGTGAGTGGGAAATATTGAGCCATTAATTAGTTCAAGAAAGTAACCTCCTCTCCTCAGTTTCTTATGAAATCTAGGTGATTTCACAATTGTCTATGTACTTGGTAGGAGTGATTCCATGTGAGCTTCTTGATGCTCAAGTCCTTGCTTGTAAATTCCACTTCCTTCATGTTCTTTGAAATCGATTTCATAGTGCCAATTTCCTTCCATGTTTATCCATATAGTTGATTCTCCATCGAGCATCTCATTGCTGCCCCAAATCTGATTTTTGTTCCAATTTCTTGGATATTCTGAGTTACTTTATTTCCCGTGTCTATACTCATTGTCCTCTTTCTCATGAGAAACCTCAGACTTATCCTTTTCTTTTACTCCACTATGAGGTGCTTGAGTACTGATGGAAGGATTGGAAGCAAAATCATACTTTTCTTGTATGTCCATGACACTAGTGAAGAGATCAAGAATCAGCTCGGGATCTTCCAAAACTTCTACTGCATCCAATATTTATTACACTGAGTTATGTTTTATCATTTCCTACAGCTCCTCTTTGTACACCTTTGAAGAATATTTATTTTGCAGCCCAAGGAAACTATCTAGAGGGATTACCCCGTCATCATGGGAATTGCTGAATTTTATCTCTCCTTTTCCAGAAGATCTTAAGCTTCAAAGGCCTCAAAACTTATTTCTTTAATTTATTTCATCATGGAAAGATTCTTCCTCTTCAAATGGGAAATAAAATAACTCAATTTCATCATCGTATCCACCAACCATTGGCTCGAGAGGGACATCATATTTCTCATCTAGATTTATTTCAACATAGCCCACCTTCACATTGGTTAAGGCTTCCAAATCAACTTCACGCTTGTCTTACAGATTTGTGGCTTGCATCAAGAGCTCAAGACGAGCTTGGGATCTTCATTTCTTTTATGGCTTTAAGCATTTCTTGTACAACCATTTATTTTAAAATTTTCATGGGCTCATCACAAGATGATTTTGTCTCTCCATAGATGGCCTAACTGAGATCATCTTCATCCCCAAATGGGAATGAGAATAACTCCTTGTCTTTAATAAGCATATAAGCTGATTTTTCTTCTCGAAAATCATCAAGAACCATCTCCTCTTCCTCATTGTTTGCATCATCCAGAAATTCAGGGCTTCCCTCTTATAACTCGACCAAAAGGCATGTATGGACCTTTCAAGATGGGGATATCCTCTTCCTCCTCGGTTTCCACAAAGTGATTCATCTTCTGCTACCTTGATACAAGATGTTAGCTTCTGGGCTTCCATAATTTAGTACCGTGTACCTCATCTTCTTCTCGGGAAGAAATCTCTCCATGTATCCCTTCACTGGTATGGTTGTGGATGACAAATTCATCTAAATTTTCCCTCCCAAGTCTCGGTAGAAACTTCTACTCAACAACATTCCGAATGAGGCTGGGACATCTACTACCAAAATCATCGCTGAAAATTTCTTGTCTAGAAATATGGAAAGATCCACTGTGCATCTTTGATCTTCCCTACAAGTGGGACTTCTTTTGACTCTAGGGATTAACAAGATCCATCGAGTGGAGTCATGGTTAGTTTGAGAGCTTTGGCAACCTTCACGGGCATGAAATTATCTGAGGCACCTGAATCTATTATGTAATTGTTTAATACATATTCTCCAACAAGAAGGGAGACATAAAAAGGTTCAACCTTATCAGTATTCGATGCACTCAAAGAAAGTATGTTCTATGAGGGAGATGTAGGTGGGTTTGGCAACATGCCTTTGGAACTAGAAGTTACAACATTGGGTGTTAGACTACCACTCCTGATATATCATACGAACCTCTCAAATTATTCAGGATGAGTCCACAAATATTCGATTTTGTAATCTGCACTTTGGATTTGTTTGCATATTTTATGAAGCCAAAGGGGGTGAAGGGACTGATTTTGGAGTTGGATAGGCTTGGGATCAGGATTTGATTTTTGGGGAATGGAGGGTATTTTGAAAGGTACACTAGGAGCTTTCAAAGTACTAGATTTTATAGGATCAGATTTAGATTTAGACTTGGAAGAGACATCGGAAGACTTACTTGGGATTATGGGAGCCTTCTTACTTGCTACAGGATCAAGCTCCAACAATGCAAACTTCATGGAAGATGGAAGTGGGGATCCTCGACTGATTATTTTATTTTGCGGAGTTGCCACAGGAGGATCATCAACCTTCTTTTCTTTTGCAGTAGTGGAGGAGATGCTCTTTTCTTAGACTGAGAATGAGTGAATACCACACATGAGAAACTAGGTGCATCTTCTTTGTCTTCTTCATCACCTCTGGAATACTCACAAAATCTGATTTGTCTATCATTCTCAAGTTCATCGATCTCTAGGAAGTTACCACCTTCACTTTTTTGTTCAATCTCTTCTTCACTTTCTTGAAATATGTAATTTATGCTCATTGGTGGGGCCTCCAAGGCAAGCCTTTGGGGTACTCCTACAATTTTATTTGTGTTGTTTCTTTGAGAAGATACTCATTCAAATAACTCCCTCTTCAAAGATGTCATCTCAATTACCAACTTTTGTAGTGATGGATTGGTTCTCTCATCTCTAGGATGTTGAGCTTTACCCTTTGAGGGATTCTTGATCTTTCCAGATAGAATGAGATCATCATCAAGTTCAGTGGCCATCCTTTGTGCTTCTACAATGTTCCTTGGTTGGGCTCTTCGCATCAAAAATCCTACTTTTGATGATTGAGCATTGATGAAGAATCTCTTGACATTGTTTTGAGATGGCGAATCCTCTTCAGGTATCCTGCGAAGCAACCATTTGAAACAAGCCATGAATTCTCTCATGGTTTCTCTTTCTTCTTTCTTCATTTGAGCTAACTACACCAAGAGGTCATGACATTCTTTAGTTGATTTGAATCTTTCCTTGAACATAGTCTTGATGTCATTCCAACCCTTGATGGATCGGGCGAGACGGAGGTAGAACCAATCTGCTACTTTTTTAGGGACTCCATGAAAAGTTTTACAACAACATATTCATGTTTGACACCAAGAATTCCACATGATGTTGTGAAGGCAATGATGTGTTCTTCTAGGATGTTTTGTTTTGTCACCTTTGAACTTTGGCAAGTTATTGCAGGAACTTGTTGGTAGATCGTGGAGAGGTGGTTCAAGAGAAAGCGGGCATGTATTCCTTCCCCATGGAACAATGGGTTGAGGTCTTTCTACTTTGTCAGCCATCATTGTTTCTACTTCTACTTCAGCCCTTGCTTCTACAAATTCTTCTTCAAACTCTTCTTCTTCCGAGAACTCAATGCTTAATGGTGATGGAAAAATGGGATAATTTGAAGGGGGAGTATCAATAGGAGTTTTGATAGTATTTCAGGTGAACTTCTCAAAGATCTAGATGGAGAGGAGGCTTGAGAGAAGAAGTATGGATTATCTCTAATTCATTCTTATTGATTTTATAAAGCCTTGAAATTAGAATCAAAGCAACGCCTATTGACCTACTCAACCTGGTGTATCTTCCTTCACCATATTTTGGAAAATCTTGAAGTGGGAATATGAAAAGACACTATGGAATATGAAAGGTCATGTGTAGGAATTGATAGTGTATCTTTCAAAGCAATGGCTTTTCATGAACTCTTTTTTTGGTTTTTTCAATATTTCATTTTTTTGAATATTTGGACCTTACGGTCATGTTTTGGGTGCAAATGCTACCAAGTCTACCCCATGATGGGCACCAAAAAATTTTGGCAAGAAAATTTTTCAAGTGGACAAACTTGTGGATTTCTTGCCAATGCTCTGAGAATCTAAGTATGCAAGCTTTTCCACGGGGTCGGTGGAGTGTCCCTATTGGATCCCCAGTCAAAAGGAAACCATAGAAATCCACCTATTCATGTGCATGCATATATAGTAGTTGCACCGGTTAAGTAGAGGGACTTAGATTCCCAAAGCGTTGGTAATAAATCCACAAGTTTTTCCACCCGAAAAATTTTCTCGCCAACACAACCACAATGGTGGACTTACTAATTGATCGTTGTACTACATCTCAAACCCAATTTAATTATAGGTGTGTGTGTGTGTGTGTGTGCAAATCATGCCCGAGAATTTTTGGGGTCGGTGGTCTTTTTGTGATCACGTAGGGGATGTATAAGATTTTATGCGGGGCCACGGGAAATCACTCAAATAATTATGTAAAGGAAGTAATGTGCTTTGGGGTATACAACAATTTATAGAAATGAACATAAAATCCCTCATCATTGAAGGAGACTCACTATGCATGGTCAAATCCCTTATGAAACCAAGAAATAGTGATTAGAGATTAAACAACATAATTATGGAAGCCAAAATGCTACTAAAATCATTTGAAAGCATGTAGATTCATCACATTTATAGGTTGGGCAATAAACTCGTGAAACAGTCTTGTCAATTATGGAAACACTATGTTGGAAACACTTGATGTGACCGAGGGAACTCATATTGTAGCCAATTATTTTAAATTTGGTTAATAATGATAAGACCTTTGAGGACGTGTATTGATATTTCCCAAGTTTCACATGTTTGGTTCCATGAGAAGACCTTGACTCTCGAGAATAGAAATGAATCATTTATTTTTGTGTTTAATCTTTCTATTATGGGTTTGTGGGTCCAAATTGGTTGGTTCAAACAAAGGGTATAATGTTCGAATCAAGATGGGTAGAGACGGAGTAAGGAAATAATAGACTTATTTCCTTCACCTCAAGAATGATGTTACCCTCAACTTTCTATGGATTTTGGAAATTCCTGGGTGGAGGGATGTTTTAATTTGAGAGGGGTTGAAATTAGTGTTACAGAGGAAACCATTTTTGATGTTACTAAGTTATTTATGGAGGGTCTCAAAAAATTTAAAGATAAAACTAGGAACAAACATTAAATAGCCAAAAAAATTCCCTAGTGAGAGAATCTTGATGTATGATGATGGGATGGCATGACATTATCATCCTGATCAGTGGGAAAATGTTTTTCTGGTGGTTATGAATTATCTCAAGTTAGAAGGAAAGTTTAGGAAGATCTCCTCTTATTACTTATCTATTCTCAACTATCTGAGAAGAAATCAAGCCATGAGTTTTTCATTTTTCCTTTTCATATCCTTGTCCACTTCTATTTCTAACTTTAAAAATGATAAACAAGATGCTCCCCTAAATCAAGTTTTAATATTATTACTCTTTCAGAATGGTAACCCCTTAATTCCTACCCAACCCCTAGGTATAGTAAAATGCAATATGATAATTAAACCCTTGTTGTGGCCATGAACCGTCTTAAGAAAGGGGGAGGGAAGGATAACTCAAATGGTATAGTAGATGTTCTCTGTGACTTGAAGCAAGGTGTCAGCAAAGGGTTGAATGTTCTAGCAGCAAAGAAAGGGAGAAATCTTGTGGATTGGGAGGCTAGATTTCTTAGGATAGAATCCATGGTAGATACCATTCTTATTGTTAAAAAAGAAGTCAATGGGTAAGATATTATTGCCAAAAAATCGAGGTCTAGAATAAAAGGATTCGGGATCTAAATGTAAAAATAAAGGATATCAATATTACAAGATCAGTTTGGCAAGGTTGGGGAGATAAGGAGAACATGAGGCTCGTATTGAGTAGCTCAGAAAATGAAGATAAAATGGACACCGAGGTCAAAGACAAAACCAATAAAAGGCTTAAAAGGGTTATCATTAAAGTTGCAAGCTCAAAGTACAGTGGCCCAAGCACCAGGACTCGTAGAAAAGGCCATCCCACAAAATCAAAATGAAGGTGAACCTTTGGTTGACCTTTTGGAAATTTTTTGTGTTGATATTTATTAATATTTGCCATGGATTTTTTTGTATTACCATAAAAAATGATATTATAAAATGTTGCAAGCCCTTCCTTGGTCTGGCTTTGTTTTGGGGTAGCCTCCTTGTCAAGTTTATTTGACATGGCTCCCTTATATTTCTTTTGGTTGGATTTTTGACCTGGCTTCTCTTTTGTAAAGGATTTTTGGTCCCTCCAAAACCAAATTTTATTTACCTTATCTAAAAAAGGCAAGCATTCGTATGTAACTTTAGGACCATTTTTATAGATAAAATGTTTAAGAAAAGTATCCTCTATATCATAATAAGCTAATGGACCAGAAGTAAAATGAGTATACCATTGGAGAGCATCATCAACAAGGCTATGACAAAAGGCTTTGAGTAGAAATTGATCATTGCAATAAGAAGCCATGGCTAATTGGTAATTTTCTGATGTAAATAAGGATTTCGGTGTCATCAAAATAGGATAAAGTAGTCATGATGAAGTCCTTAGGAAAGTAGAATTGTGAATCTTCTTAGGAATGGGATTTCCATGAAGGGAATTATTGTCAATGGAGGCATAATAAGCTCTACTCTCAAGGGTAAGGGTATGAACTTGGGTTTGCAAAGAACCAACAACATGCATGAGAGATAGGATATCTTGTCAGGGGGTGATGGGGGAATTGAGAGGCACATTGAGAGGTTGAATCTTTTCATTGTGAGTGATCATTGGAACCTGAAAAGGGGGAATGGATGTAGAAGGAGGGGATTGAGGTGCGATATGATTAGATGACTTTGGAGGCGCTATAGATATGTTAGGTGTAGAATCATGAGACATAATGAGATGTATATTAGGAGTAGGATTAGTGTTAACATGGCCATCATTGGAAGGAGTAGAAAGAAGAGGAGGTGTAGATTCACATTCAACAATTTTAACTAAAGAAACATCATTATTAACATGTGTAGTATCATTATCAGAATCAAAATCACTATCAGTCATATTTTCACAAACAAATATTTCATCAAGATTATCATCAACATATAAATAAGTGGTAGGAGTGCTAGTGTTAGATCTATCATTGCAATCATTAGAAACATTTTCAAAGTAAGAATGGCAGGAGAAATAGATTCACATACAACTTGACTAATAGCAGGAACATCATTATCCATATTTACAATTGCAATATCACAAGTAGAGTCATTAACATCCATGTTTTTACAAGCAAGAACCTCATCATGTATAGAATCTATATTAATGTTATCATTTGCAACAAGACAAGGATGGGAAGATGGAGGATTATGCATGGATATGGGAAATGAGGGATAACATTGGGTAAAATTTTAAGGGGAAACTATGCAAATATCAGAGTTTTGGAAACCAACAGGAAGGGAGTTTTGGTGGTCAAGGAGTAGTTGAAGGTTTTTGTGTCATATTGGGGATGGTAGATGACATTATGAAATTCATCTTGTTTAGCGGCATTGGAAAATACTGGTTGCATATGCATATAGGTCATATCATGCTTTAGAGATGGGTACCTCTTTTGAGCCATGAGGGTGTGGGATCCAAGGAAAAGGGTTCGAATAGGAGTGGGGTTCACAAAAGATTTAATAAAAATATAAATTAAATGTGATTTCAGAGAAAATTCTATAATTAATGATATAAAAATGATGATGTATAGCAATATACAAATCCTAAGTACTCAAATAATGTATAACTCTAAGAAAATGAGAGGGATAGATGACTTATCTGATTTTTTGTGTGATATGGAGATAGTGGATTTGTGTAACTATTGGATCTAACTACAAATGATGTTGTAGTGGTGACATAAATCTTTGAGACTCGGGACTATGCTAGATAGGAGTTCCCACCAGAGGACATAAATGCCCAAGTACTAGTGTCGATTTGGGCAAGTGTGCTCAGTGCAAATATTTAGGATCTTCCTTTTTCTGGGTTTGAGGGTATTCATTCCAATGTCTAATTTTTTTCTCTGACTTTGTTGTTAGGGTTTCGATTCCACCTGTAACCTACAAAACAAACCCTAGATATCTACAAAAGCTTACAAACACATTAGATCTTAAATAAAAAATGTAATATGTGAATTCAAACTGACCCCAGTGGTCACCCAAAGAGTGAACTTAGTATCGAGTACTACACTACATTCCAGACTCCATGTAGTTCTATGTGCTTGTGTGTGAAATAGTTTCTTTAGGTTTCCCTTGTGTTAGTGACACCAAGATAGCAGGCTATACCTATCTTAGTTGTAAATTTGTGATATGGAATTCAGCACATTCTCTTCCTATGTAGTGTATGCAGCCCAAAAATGCAGTCCTTTGTGATAGTACTGGTAGTATGTAGATGAGATAGTCCCTTAAAATTTCTAGCTAGAATAATAGTGTGTATGTTGTGTATATATATGAGCCTCTTTTTGGAATTTTGACACTAGTGACACAAAAGGTTGACTATGAACACTAGATACAAATCAAAAAAGTGAAAATGTTGAACTAAAATGTTAAAATGAGAAAAAGAAATAAACGTGACATGACTACCCATAATGGACACAAGTGCGAGCGCTAGTGTCCCGAGACAAATGACAAAAATGTGGCAAGACAAATAGACAGGATCCCTATGACTTGACCGGAATGGATACATAAATGATAAATGTGGAGAGATAGAATAGAAAGCAATCAAATAACACGGATAGACAAGAGATAGTGTCATTATTGAATACTTTTCTTACTCAAGATTCATTCATACTTCTTTTAAAAAAATGCTAACTTTTTAAAATATTAAAATATAATTTATTTATGTGTATTATTCTTTTATGAGTTAATAGCCCAATTGAGAAAACAAATTTTGTTGAGGTGAAGGAGTAGGTGGAGGTCAAGAGGTTAATCTCCACCCCCTCCACATCAACACATATTTTTGCTAGAAATTATTTTCAAATATTTTTTAAATCAGATATATTTTTAAAAAATTAAAGAAACATGGAGGATATTTATTTATTTTTATAAAAAAAAGGAGCATGAAAAAAGGAGAGGAAAACTTTTTTTTGTAAATCAAAAAATTTCAACTCAGGGAAGGAGCATATTTGTATCCCTATCAGGGAAATTCCTTGTAATTTTTTCAAACTTGATCCTTATAAGTTTCTAAAATACAAGCCAATGAGGTGTTGACATGTTGTAAAGTAGGTTTGTTGTTTCCCAATCCACACAAGTTCAGTTATCACTAGGTGCATGAGCTATTGCGTCGTAAAAACTTGAATGGATCCCAACTATGACCAAATGATGTGAACTTGGGTTATTTCTAGATGAATGAAGTGCATATCCAATAAAAACTTAATACGAAGTAATGTTCATTTTGCAAGAAAAATGCCAAAATTGAACACAAAACATGATTTCCAATCACACTCGTAACATTCATTCTAAATGGTACCTTTGGTTCACACTTATGATTTGTGTTATCACATTTGAACTACTACACCCTACACTTATTATAGCTGCAACAATACATATAGGCATTTTCCCTCTAAAGTTTCATGGAGAATAAGGTCCATATTTCATAATGTCACTTAACCATCCCTCTTTCACCCATTCGCCATGATCATTAGGCATAAATCCTGAAATTTGGTTTAACAATAAGAAGTAACTATTGATTGGATGGATCCTCCTTATGTATTTTATTTGTATCATGTACCACTCTTATCTTATGTGCATTAATGTCCTTATCACATATCATCAAGTAAATTGACAGGATGACCTTCTTCCACATATCAATTAGTATATAGGAATTACATGTATATTTAGAGATTTGGTAAATTATATTGTCACTATATAGAGAAAAGAACATGTTTGGAGTGATAAGGAACCAATACATCTCATGTAATTCTTATAAAAGGATGCTGAAATGGCCCAAATTATTTCTACCTAATTATCAACTCCTACGAGAGATAACTATGTTGCATGGAAAATGAAATTAAAAATGCATCTAGAATATGAGTATATTCGGCCATTTCTGAAGGAACTTACCTCATATATGAATTTTTTAATCATGTTTTGGGTATTGGATGATGTACAACCTCGTATATGTGATGAAAATATAAATAAGGAAAGTTGGGATAAGTTCATTACAATGTATGAAGCCAAAAATCAAAATATTGTCCTCCATATCTAGAGTCGACTACATTGTCTCAAGTTGAAGGAAGGTGAAAATTTTGAATCCTTTCTAAGGCATGTTGCAACTATGATGGCATTTCTTAAAGCATTGGGCAAGTAGATGATAAATGAATCTCTTGTACCAATTTTATTAAGAGCATTATCACCCTCCCATAGAATTTTTGTGGTGCATTTAATTACACTAAATAGAAACCAACATCTAAAGAGTCACTAACTTGTTACAACGATAATAATCCATGCACATAAGAGGTGAGGAAAATAAACATTCTCTTTCTTCATGACAGAAGGGGAAGAGGCCCATGACACCTTTAAAACAATACCAGAAGTAGAGTAATTAGTACAATTAATAAGGGAAAAAACATCATAAATAATGTCTAATATGTATTAAAAATGTCCATGATCTAAAATATTATAGTGCAATTTTTCTAACATGGTTCTTCAAGAAACAAGAATCCCGATAAATAAAATTCATCACAAGGAAAATAGAATAAGTTAAAAGGAAAAAAGGAAATCGGGAAAAGAAATCATAAAAACAAGGCAACATTTATGAACAGGAAAATAAACCCTCATATGAGGAATTCATCTATGCTACACAATATCATGAGGAGTTATTTTCAAATATTCATATCTAGTATGTTGACTCAGGTGTAACTCGACACATGTACAAAAGGAAACATTATATCTATAGTTTTGGTAAGACACGCCTAATAGAAATTATGTCTCATTGGGTGATGATACATCTTGTTATGTCAAGGCACCAATGACATCTGGTTACCACGAGGCACACATGATTTGAAAATCACAAAAGTAATTTATGTGCCAACTCTCACCAAAAATCTACTCTTTTTCCCTCAAGGTTAATTTTGATAGAAAAGGTGGTAATTTTTTTTTTGCCTAATCGAGAGATAAGTCAAAGATATTTAAGATGGTTACATGAGCATATAGATTTGGAAATATTTTCCAATTTAATTTTGTTTAAAAACCAATTACAAACTTATTGTAAAGGATTTAAACTCAAAAAAATTGTGGCACCAAAGGTATGGTCAAGTGAGTTTTGGATACCCGGCTACACTAAGTCCTCATAACATGGTGATTATATATTCTCCTCTAAAGAAAAAGATAGATATTTGTACTATTTTTCTAGCGGAAAGTAACATAGAGCACCATTAGGAAAAGGTACTTTTAGATATTCTTGATAATTGGATATGGTACACTTTGATATCTAAAAAGACATGAGACCTAATTGCATTGACTTTCATTATTTTTGACTCTTTTTATGATTACTCATGTAAAATGTGGGTATAGTTCCTATGGATGAAGTACCAAAGCTTCCAAAATTGTAGAAAATTCAAAACTTCTATGAAAACGTAAATTGTTCATAAAATCAAAAATCTCTTCTTAGATTGAGAGGGGATTAAACCAATATGAATTATTTGTGTTTTTGAATGAACATGGCATTCATCTTCAACTAACTCCACCTTATACTCCACAACAAAATGGTGTTTCAAAAATTCATAACTACACTAACATGTAAATGGTGTGTTGTATTGTTGAAGATTCACGTTTGGAATGAACATACTAGGAAAAAGTAGTTAGAATAGTAGTTTACTTGTTGAACAGGTCACCCACTATAAATCTTGATGAAATAGATCCACATGAAGCATTATCGAGGAATAAACCCTCAATATCTTGTCTTAATGTTTTAGGATGTAAGGCTCACATACACATCCCCAAGAAGAAGGGGATGAAATTGGATAAAAATCAATTTCATATATCTATTTATGGTATAGTGAAGATACATTAGGTTACAAACTAACATATCCAAAAAGTAGAAAAATATATAAGTATGGATGTTGAGTTTGATGAGAAAGTTGATTCTAATCCATTTTTCACACACTCACTTGATTGAGACACTATTTTTGTAGGAAATTGAGAAGGTGATCAAATTTCTGATAATGATACTGATTATGGGAATGATGGTGATGATCAATCATTCCTCAAGTTCCAGAATCAACAATAAATATCAAACGTATGCCTAAATAGTATGCTAGTATGATAAGAGAGGAAAATTTGGATAGGCTTCGAAACATCCACTATTAAACCAAGGACTCGTAATATGAATCAAAAAGATATCAATTTGTCCATAATGATCACATGAGTAGTAGAATATGTTTAGCCCTCTATAGTTTAGGAAGCCCTAGAGTTCAAAATGCTAGAAAGATGCCATAAATTCAATATTGCAATCACTAATGAAAAATAACACATGTCATTTTGTATATTTTCCACTAGGAAGAAACCCGTTAGTTACAAATGGATCTTCAACATAATATGAAAATAAAATGCTAGCATTAACAAGCACAAGTAAATTCTCGTGTCAAAATGGTATGCTCAAAAGAAGGCATTGACTATGAGAAGAATTTTCTCCCATGGCCAAGATCAAGACTATCATAATGATATTTTTGGTTATATGGTTTAATTACAAATTACACAAATTGGATGTGAAAATGATTTTCTTAATAGAGATCTACAAGAAGTCTACATAACTCAACCAAAAGTTTTTATCACATCGGAGAAGAAGAAAAGGTGTGTATGCTTCAAAAATTGTTGTATGGTATCAAATAGGCTCCTATGCTTGATATATAAATATTGATGAGCATCTTATTCAATATGGATTCCAAAGGATTCATTATGATCCAAATATCTACCTCAAATAATATGGGGAGATTGTGATTTTGGTTTTATATGTCAATGATCTAGTCATTACTAGAAGTTTAATGAACATGATCGATGTAATGAAGAAATATCTTAAGTGACCATTCAACATAACATGTCTCAAGCTACTACACTATTGTCTTGGAATAGAAGTACGGAAAAAGGAAAACCACATACTCATGTCCCAAATGAAATATTCCAAGACAATTATTTAGTAGTTTTTAATGATGAATTGTAAACCTATTGCAACACTCATGGAGACAAAGCTTCATTTTTCTTGTTCATATCCATCACCCCAAGTAGACGTAGCTCTTTATTAGTAGTTGATTGGGAACATCATTTATATGACATATACTATGCCAATTATCAAATATTATGTCAAATATCTCTCATGGTTCATGCAAGAGATGAAAATATGTCACTAGAAAGTAGCACAATGGATTTTGAGGTACATATGATGAACTATAGACTTTGACCTAGAATACAAGAAGAATGATTAATTCTTCTCAATAAGATATTCAGAATAATGTCATCTAGAAGTTTTGATGATAGGAATTCTATTTTTGGATATGCATTCTCTTTCAAATATATTCCAATATCATTGGGGATAAATAAATAACACTTGTAGCACGATCTTCCATTGAAGTAAAACATCATGTTGCAGGAGGAGTTGTATGTGAAGCGATATGGCTACATTACATACTTGAAAGACTAGGAGTACCAAAAGAGCAATATATTACCTTGTATGTTGATAATGAAGGTGTTATGAAATGTGTTCGCAATCTAGTGTTTCATGAATGCACAAAACACATTGAGGTACGGGTACATTTCATAAGTGAACATGTTCACAAAAACATCCAAATCTATTTCTTTTCTAACATAAGAATAATGTGAAAATGTCTTCGCAAAGTCACTTGTATGGGAATTTATTTGGCATTTTAAAAATTCTCTCATGTTCGCTTGAGACCATGTATAATTAAAGGGGGTGATGTTACGTTTAAGCTAGATTGCTAACTCAACATGGTAAAGGTATTTTTAAGTGAGTACAAGTAAATTATCACGTAAGTTTGGTTATTGATTTTTTAAGCTATTATTTATATAATATTCAATCTTCAATTCTTATAACTTTTTCAGGTTTGTTAAATCCATATTACTATTTTTTAAGTTTTTTTCTTATATGTACAGTACCTATAAGTATTGCACTCACTCTTACATTTGTAATAAATAGATTTGCATTAATAAAATCATGTTATATTTTCTACCTAGTTATCAAATTTGACATGTAGGGTAAGCATGGACATTCCTATAAGTACTAGTCTAATAAGTGGGATACGTGGAATTAATACATGTGATTGTTCTTTTCATATCTTACATGTTAACCACATTTATAGGGTTATCAATAACATGGTTATAAGTGGTTTCAATGGTATTTAATGAAGAAGTTGTTATTTATCATTAGCAGGATGATGAGATGTATTAGCTATGGAGTGATTTCATAAAGGATCATTAGATATAACCAAGTGGCCATTAGACTTTTGTACAACATCATTGTCAATAATTTTGATGTGATTTATCATGTGATTTTATGGCCTTATTATATATTTCTCAAACCTTGGAATCATGAGTGAAATCACGTCCAATAAAGAAAGTGTAAGCAAGGTATCTAAGATATTGAACATTTTCTGATAATTCCCTCTATTGGTTTTCCACCAAAAGATATTTTATTTTGTATCACTATGGAACATATCAAGAAGGGTCCATACGCTATGAGAATGGCTTAAGTCAATGCCTCCTTAACTATACCCTAATAAGTGGTTGGTAGTTCCCTTAGTAGTATGGGTTAACAAAGGATCCTATTTTAGGTTATGTAGGGAGTGAATCAATGTTATGAATGGTTTTATTCAATGCATTTCCCTCATTGTGAGTGTTTGTGACTCCATCACTAGTGGCATTGCAGTTCTAACGTTGTATAAGGACATGATTTTTGTGGTTATTGTTTACATTGAGGTTTTTCAAAATCATGCATAAGGTAATATTATTTTTAATATTGCTTACGAGATTCCTCCAAAGTGAATGGAGATAAGTACCTAACCTTCTATTAAAATCTAGTTTATAAATCCATGAGGAATACCTAAAAATTACCATAAGTGGTTAAGTTATGCTTAGCTTTGTTTTGCAAGGATTTTTGTGTCTCTTGTTTGTTTTGTTTGAAATTTATGAAGACATTAATTTTATTCTCATCCAAACTGTTGTCACTTGATGTTGCACCCTTTGTTGAGGTCGATCTCATCACCTCAATGAAACATGGAAATACCTCCAAAGTGTGGGACAATGGTGCCTTTTGAGGTCAATCTCCAAAGAAGGTTGGTTCCTTCTGCTCTAGCTCACTACAACTATACTAACCAACACTAAAACTACCACTAACTAGTCTAAAATAATATACACATAACTATGAGAAAAATAAACCAAATAAGATTGAAATCATGCAAGAGACATAGATATTCATATCAAACAGTAACATATTGAAAGGAAAGAAATCACACTTGCATATATTATCATAAACTTATACATTTATAACTTCATATGGGAAAGGCATGTTAACCCTTCGCATATACATTACAAATCTTTGTGAGTATAAGCTTTAGGCTCAAAAGGGAAAATATCTAGCACTTAGTATAAAAATACCCATTTAATGTGCCTTCACACTTATATTTATAGAGAAAATAGAGAAAGAATCACATCTCATACATAAATGAATGAATCCAACCACTAAGGACTAAACGGAATCGAATTTGTAGACAAGGGAATGGGTACTGATATGGCTCTTATGGCATGCCATGGTCTTCGAGAAGGAGGGCAATTTTATTCAAAATTTAATGTTGTTTTTTTGGGTAGTTGGGTGTTTGATATGAGTTAGGTGTGGTCTTTTCATCTTTCGCATATTTTAGATACTCTACTACTATATTATCATCTTCGCATCCTTGGCCTTGTTTGGAAGACCTTAGATGACCCACGGTTCTATTCCCAACCTCTGCATTGATCCATGATCATTTATTCATGCTCCACAAATTTGATTTACATTTTCTTCTCAATGATTAACTATCTCTCATTATTTGGATTATATCACATTTACAGAGTCACTTGGCCTTCCATGACATTTACCTTACACTAGACTCTTCGTTACGTATTTTTACTTTGTATTGTTGATTTTCCAACTTGCTTCATTTTGTGGTTTTTAACCTTGTGTGGGTTTTTAATTCTCATGTATTCTTCCTTTACTCTATATATATAGTGTGGATTTCCCTTTATTTCATGAATTTTACAAACTACATGGCACACTATGCTTCCTCATTTCGTGGGAAAGCTGCATCTCTTCATTTTGTGGCTTTAATTTTGAATCCATTTAAGCCTATAACTTGAAGGAAGTTGTTTAAATAATCATGGGTGATTATTTATAAAATAATTTAGTGAATTTCAGGCGATATATTCTTGTTAGATAAGATTCTCGTTAGTCGACTTACCCATTATGCATTGACTCTGCATATAACTTTGAGTATTAACCATGAAGATGAGCCATAGTTTGTTATTTTCTCCACTAATTCCTTGTTACTTCATTCCACGGATCTTTCAAGACTTGCAAAATAATTCATCTTTCCACCATGACCTATTTTACTTGCAAGAATTGTAAATGGGACAAAACTTGTGCAACATAACGCTTATTCAAAGATACCACCAAAAAAGAATGAAGAAGGGAAACTCAATCAATGATCACATAACAAATAATACAAGGGACCCTTCAATAACAATGAGGAAAAGAAACATAAGATGGTGAACTATTATATATAAGATGTAACATTATAGGCCTAATGAGAAGTTTTAAGATAAATCACATTGGTTGGGATTTAAAGTGCCTCCCTATCAAGATTTGATAGCTCAAATGAATTGTCCTTCTTTCTTGTTATGATAACATATGTCCCACTCTAAAGTGCATCAAACTTAGAGTGCTTCCCGGTTTTTATTTTTCTACATCCCACGCTAGAACTAAGTCAATTTTTTGAAAGTTTGTGTATTGGCCTTCCTATCAAACCACTACTTGATTGACCTTTGATGCTCCTCTAATTTGACCATGGAAAACTACCTTGATTCCTCAAACTTGACCAACTATGTCATTCTAATTGTCCCCATATTTTCTCCTTCATTGCTAACTGATGGGCTAGTTCCAATGAAGGAAATTCAAGAGATAATGGAATCATAGCTTCTCTAACAGATACTAGAATGAAAAGAGAGTTACGTGTATGTATTTTGGGTGTAATTATGTGATTCTAAATATCATTATTAACCTTTGAATGCCACTACATCCAATTCATCTCCATTTTCCTCTTCATTATTATGATCATGGTCTTGTTGGTAGACTCATCTAGGACATTACCTTAAAGGTAATAGTTGAAAGAAGTCTTTCATTATATGCCATGTCTAAGAGCCCAATCAAATATTTTTAACCAATTAAATCCTTAGCATTATCGATAATTATGGTTTGGGGAGGCTGTAAACCTTGTCATAATATCTCTAATAACTCTAATATAGATGACTCGATTACTTCCTTGAGTGGAACAACTTTTGTCCATCTAGTGAAGTAATCACTCACTTCTAAAACCCATTCGTGACTAGAACATGACATTGGACTGATCATGCCAATGAATTCAAGACCCCATTGAGATAAATGTTGATCCGTCTAGATTGGATGAAGTAAAAGAGACATCGACTTATTCTTACCAATAAAGAGAGCACATTCCTTGCATTTTCAAACTCATTGATGTGAATCCGTGAATAATGTGGGCTAAAAGTATCTTGGTCTTAAATTTTTATAGTTATAGATCTTGTGGAGAAATGACCACCAAAGAAGCCATTATGGAACTCCGTAAGAACATTTTTACTTATTCTCCTTCAATGCACCTTAGTAACACTCCATCCAGATTCTTCCTAAAAACTTTTCCTGTCATTACATGGATTATAGCCTAAATTTCTACCTCTATTCAAATAAAAAGGATATTCACTAGTGGACAAGAATATGTCCATATTGTTTGTCCAACTATTCTCATTAGGCGGATCTATTGCTAATTTTTCTTCCCCTTCCTCCAAGACATAAGAAGTTTCTTGTCACTTCCAAGACATCAATATCCAATTTTTGCATATTCATATACCTCTAACTATCTTTTTGTAATAGATAGTCACATCATATTCCATATTTTTATCACCAATCCAACTCTTTTCTCACTATTTTCAGCTCCCCTTATGAAATCTCTTGCGCTAGGATGAGAAACTAGTACCTTAATGTAGTTAGTTACAAGCATACACTTGAAGTTCTTGAGGGCTCTTGTGATGGAATATACTTTCTTCTCCACGTGGTTGTATTTCATCTTATAATATTTTAATGTTTGACTAAAGCAATCCATTGGTTGTTCTAAACCTTTATCATTTTTTTGAGTTAACACAAAAGCAATACTATCTTTGTCTCCATATGCATGGAGAATGAAGTCCTTTGTATAATCTTGGCTAATGAGAGTAGGTGCATGAGAAATTACATCCTTGATCTTAAAAAAGATATCATTTACTTCTATGGTCTATTTTAAATCCATATCCTTCTTGAGCATCAAGGTGATGTGTTTGACTAATCCAAAAACAATTAGGAATAAACTTCCTAACAAAATTAATCTTGCCAAGGAAATATTTATGAGTTGGTAATCAAAGAGATAGAATGGATGATATCCTCTATAGATTAATGGAAATACCTTCTTTCAAGACAAAATTACCAAAATCTTTCCTTGTAAAACTTCAAAAATGCATTTCTTTGGGTATAGTGACACCCCAAACTCTCTACAACTTTCAAATGCTTTAGAAGATATCGTATGTGATATTCACCCAGTTTTGAGAAAACGGTGATATCATCCAAGTAGATCAAGATAAATTTGTTTATGAATTCATTAAATGCAATATGCATGCCCCTTTGAAAGGTACCAGTAACATTGGTCAACCCAAATGAAATATTCTCATATGCGTGTGTTTCCCATTTGGTTTTAAGGTTGTCTTGTGTTGATCTTTCCTTTTGAATATGATTTGATTAAAACAGAACAACCATCCAAAATGTAAAAACTTTCATCTCCTACTACTATTTGCAAAATTTGGTCCATAGAGGGTAAAGGGTAATGATCCTTGAGGGAGGCTCTATTTAAGTCTCTGAAGTCCACACACAACCTAATTTCTCCATTCTTCTTCCTAACATGGACTAATTTTTCCACCCAAGAGGAATACTTGATAGGAAAGATGATTTTGGATTTTATGACCTTGGATAGTTCTTTTCACATGAGGGGTTCTATCTTGGGATTTATAGGCCTTGATTTGGTCTAATGGGTTTGACGTTGGGATCAAGGGTTATAGCATGTTAGATAATATTTAGATCAAAACCTTTAAGATATTCATAGATCCGTGAGAAAACATCAATATACATTTAACATAAGGAAATAAAATAATTTTTCTCAGTTTCGTCACATACCTTACCAAGCAATAGCTTTTTGTCTTGCATGATACTGACTAGCTAATAGTCTTTATACTTTGTTATTATGTTTTCCTATTCTCCCTTAAACTCGTCATCAAGGCTGAAGATATCTTCAAGTGTTACCAGTCCTCTAGGAAGTTTGTTTGTCTTTAACTGAATGATCTGCTCACTATATATTTCTTGCAATTCGGGCTCAATATTGGATAAAAACTTTAACTTATTTTGGATGAATTAGACTATTTTCTCATCACTTTGTTAAAAACTTTCCAAATTGCTTCATTATCTAGAATGGATGGTCTAACCACCATATTAACATGTTACTTTTTACCTTAGATGGGTGCATTGGGTGACTAAATCCACATTCAAATTTCTTGGCACCACTTGTAGGTTGATGGTATCAAAATTTTCCATGAGATACCACACTCTATGCTTATAATCTTTTAGAAGATTGTTCTTGGCGGCACATTTTCCTCTTACTTGATGTACAAATAGCTCAATGTCCCAAAACACCTACAAGGATTTGATATGCCTTTTCTCCATCAACAATAGTCCATGGATCAATGCCTCATAGTCCACCATATTTTTGGAGCATGTGAACTACAATCTATGGGAAAAGAATAAATTTTTACCAGCTAGAGAAATAAAAACCAAACTTGCTCCACCTCCATTTCTTCTCCTTGAACCATCAAAGAACATCTTCCATAGAATTGAAAGATAATTTATTTCTTAGTGACATGGGGATAGAAACTCTTGTTCAAGGATACAATAAGTACCTAAACCATTTTCCTCAACTATGTCATTAGGATCAAATTCATAATTCTCTTTATCCCATTCATCTAATAAAAGATCGGGTATTGAGCAAGGTGGCGTTGTATGTGGAATCAACACTAACTCACTTTCTTCCTCTTATTGAATTATGAAATTAGAGTTCAGGGGGGCATGGTCATAGGACTCAACATGATAAAATGAAATTGGCTCAACTATGATTGTAAATATTGTGCCATATTTGGTCCTTAAAATCCTATGAGACTAGTCAAAAGACAAACACCCACCCACTTTGGTTGTAAAATATATTGATAAGAAGGTGGAAAAGAAAGGAGGTGAATCAATTATTGATATGTATCAAGTGATGGTCAAAATAGGACAAGCATGAAGGGTTAACTCAAGATTTTTATGAATCCTATTATTTTGACTATTGAACCATCAAGTTGTAAAAATCCCTTAGAAGTTTTATTGTACTCAATTCTTAAAATGTATACTATTTTATTGGGCATTACAAAAGTACTAACACTTGAATCTATCATGCAATTATGTACTAGGTGCTTTCCCACAATCAAAGATATATAGAAGGGTGGTGGTTTCTTGTATCTACTTTTTCATCCCTTGGTTGGCATAAGTTAACTGTGAAATTTCACTTCCGCATAACTAGTTCAG
Organism: Taxus wallichiana var. yunnanensis; assembly: GCA_018340775.1. Lineage (NCBI taxonomy): Eukaryota > Viridiplantae > Streptophyta > Pinopsida > Cupressales > Taxaceae > Taxus > Taxus wallichiana. The sequence continues at coordinate 23,032,554 of CM031234.1, forward strand.
AATACGGAAGTTACTTTATAGCTTCTTTTAAGAGATCCCTCTGAGATGGGATAGACAGTGCATCTCGCATATCACATTCAGATCTATCTTCTTAATTTTCTTGACAATGTTTAGAGGGATACTGTGGATTTATGCATCAACAACACCGAGGATTCTTGTCTTAATTTCTCAATTAGTAGAAGTGATGTTCTTGGCATAGGATCAAATACTTTCATAGAATCACGAGTCCACAAGACATGTCTATTTTTTCCCATACTTGAGTCTATCACGGATTTTTTTAAGAGGCGGATTATCTTACACTTTGGAGGGGATGGAGCAATAGTTCCCACATTCTTTTTATTTGATCTTGTATTTTCTATAACATGAAGTTATGGCCTACTTAGGTTTTCAATTGTTTTGTTGACCACACAAAACTATTCTGGGATGAAAAACATTAGATTGATGTAAGGGGTAGCTTCTTGCACCATCTCCACATTATGGCCTATCATTTCCATTAATGTTTCTTGATGATTGAAATAATTCTACACCATGATGGTTTTAAGTTGCACACCATTTGCACAAGTATTTAGATTATGTAGTTGATTGCATGGAAAACACCACTCAGCCACTTAGATTACATTGTTTTGAACCGGAACAAGTTCCTTACTTATGTTGGTGGCATGAATTTGTGTAGAAGTAACTACCGAAGGGGTAAATATGGATTATGTCCTTAAAACCTACTTGTTTTATTATTTTGGCCATACCTTTGATGTGTATATTGATCTCTCTTCTACCGATAACCTTGATTAAAATTTTAATTTTGGGGTTGTCCTTAACTCAAACCTGGGTAATTTTTAGGTGTATGGACTTGGTGTCTCTCAAGGGAGACAATCTTATTAGATAAATTTTGTAAGGATCTAAGGTCATCATTATCATCTTGCTTGTGGGAGGAATAAGATGTGGAGGCAGATGATGAAGTATTTGGTTTTGGAACGGGAGCAAGGGAATATTTTGTGCCTTGGAGAAGTTCTAAAAATAGAGGTATAGGAAGCTCGGGATCTACTTTTCCAGCTTGTCTTAGGAAATTTTCATCTCTAATAGCTATTATATATGCATCAGGTAATGTTTTAGCCCCCATAGAATGAATCATTATTGCAATATTAGAATTAAGAGTTGTTATGAAATACAATAAAGCACATTGGGGAGTTAGTTTTAAAAGATTTGGAATCCTATTCCAATTCCTTTGAAATATAAATTTTAAATCCACCATAAGTTCACTAGGACCTCTCTTGATATTTTCTAGTTGTTCCAGCAAAGAAATGTTGTTCACCTTTTCTTCAAATTGTTATCATGATGCTTCCCAATCTCATTCCATGAATGAATAGAAACATGTCGTAAAATTCTATATCATTACAATGTTTTTCCTTTGAGAGAAGAAGCTAAAATCATTCTTTGCTACATCATCATTAGTCACATAATGGAATGAGCATACATTAGCAACATCTTGGATATGTTTTATGGGGGTGGTAAGATTTTCACCAGTAAAAAATGGAATACCGTTTAAAGCAAAGCAATTGTAATATCATTATGTGCTACCAATGCTAAAGGACTACCTCCATTGAAGGTCACAAAAGGTAAGTTTCTTTGATGATCCATGAAAATAAAAGGCCCTAAACCTCTAAATGGGAAATAAAAGGATTGACCAGGAAGATGAGTGGAGAAACTTTTTTTGGAAACTATTGGATACCTCTAAATTGATCTTCCCCTTCTTCTTCTCTCTGGAAATATTTGCAAGTGCTTGATAGGATCCCCTTTAGCTAAACATTTCCTTGTTTGTATCCTTCTCATGAAAATGGACACTTTGGACTTCTTAAAGATAATAGTTCTTGATTTGGGAGTCATCAAAAGTGTATAAATATGCCTCCAAATGTTGAATGTCACTAAAATACACACCAATATTAGTGAAAGATGATCATAAGTGAGCTATAAGTGACTCGAACAAGTCCCACCAGGCATGCCAAAATTGTTGTCACTTGAGATTTCACCCTTTGTTGAGGTCAAGCTTAAGCACCTCAATGAAACATGGAAATACCTTAAAATTGTGGAACAATGGTGCCTTTTGAGGTCAATCTCTAGAGAAGGTTCGCTCCTTCTATTCTAGCTCACTATGCAACTATATTAACCAACACTAAAACTACCACTAACTAATCCTAATCTAAGTTTTCCAGGGGACCAGGGTTAGAGAGTGAATGCATAAATAAAGGGAGGTGATGAACCAAACTAAAATGGGGTTCAATTCTAGCTCCAAAGACACATATATAACATTACATGTGAAGGTCCAAAATAATATGCACATAACTATGGGAGAAATAAATCGAATAATACTAAAATCATGCAAGATGATAGAGATATTCACATCAAACACTCGTGTATTCAAAGGAAATAAGTCACACTTGCATATATTATCAAATATTTATCCATTTAAACTTTGTAGAGTAGAGACATGTTAAAACCTTCGCATACACGTTACGAGTGAGGTCTGTGAACAAAATCTTCGAGCTCAAATGGTAGAGCTCTAGTAATTAGTAGAAAAATACCCTTTTAATGTGCTTTCACACTTGTGTTTATGGAGAAAATAGAGATAGAATCAGATCGCATCCATGAATGAATGTATCCAACCACTCGCCAACCACTAAGGACTAATTGGATTTCAATTTGTGAACCAAAGAATGGGCACCTAACATGGATCCCATGGCATGCTATCATATCTTTTGAGGAGTGTGACACCATTAAAAATTTAATGTTGGTTGTTGGGGTAACTAGGTGCTTGATCTAAGTTATGTGCGACCTTGTATCCTGCATATTTCAGATACTCTGCTACTTTGTTCTCCTTTTCTATGGCCTTGGCCTTATTCATCGTACCTTAGATGATTCATGGTTCTATTCCTAACCTCCTCCTTCATCCGTGATCATTTCTTCATGCTCCAAAACTTTTATTTGCATTTTCTTCTATGTGCTTAACCTCCTCTTGTTATGTGGCTTATATCACATTCTCAGTAAAGTCACTTGTCCTTATGTGACATTTATCTTGCACTTTGTATACTCTTCATTCATTGGTTTCACTTCGTACTACAAAATTTTGAACTTGCTTCATTCCACGGTCTTTTAACCTTGCATAGGTTTTTACTTCCCATGATTCTTACTTTACTCCACAAAGTAATAGTGTGGCTTTTCCCTTTATTTTTGGGAGTTAACAAACTCCATAGTACACTTTGATTCCTCATTTCATGGGACACTCATCTCTTCATTCCGTGGCTTTGATTTTTTAATCCACTTAAGTCTATAACTTGAATGGAGTTGTTTAAATAAGCATGGGTGTTTATTTGGACGACGCAAACCATGATATCTAATTGTTTCAATTAAAGCATTGACTAAAAGCCTTTAAGTGCAACAACAAAGATAGCTAAAAGGGAATATAACCAATCTAAAGCATCACTTGTATGGGTCTTGGCTAAGAGCCTAGTATCCACATGTTTGTTGTAGTAATATAAAGAGGTAAATGTTCTCTATTTATTGATTGAAGGATCATGTTAGTGATGTATGGTTGCGTAAGATTCAATTTCCATTAGGACCAAAAAAAGAGGATAGTGAAGGGACAATTATTTGGCACACCCCACTAGATATATTGTCATTTTTTTATTTGAGCCAATTTAGCTTGCATTTGAAGGAATCAAATGTTACTAGAATTTTTTTTTACTCATTTTTCCTATTTATTGTAAAATTAGTTGGGTTGAGTCCATATGGGGAGTATTTTGATTAATGTTGTTAGGTTGAGGGAGGATTCATTAGAGATAACTTGCCATGGTTGAAGAAGAAGGGATTGAATGCGATGTCATGGGAGGGTAAGACTTGATTTAGATTTCCTAATAGTTAAAAAAATGGTTAATTGTAAGATGTTGATTGAGATACTCATCCATATGTTGTTGGAAGAATTTGGGAGCATCTCCAAAAAATTCAAGAAATATTTAGATGAATGTCTGCATGATGGGTGGGTTGTTGGGATATATTTTATCATCTTTCTCACCCTCCTACTCTAATTATTCCTCAATTATATGTTCATTTAAATGGGATATAGTGGAAACATTATTCTTACATATATTAGGCAAGAATTTCCTAAAGTTATTATCGAACATGTTACAATCTACATAGAAGGGATCTACGAGGAAAAGAGGCCCAATCAAGTATTTTGAATGTTATAGATATTCTCCATAGTAGGAAGCTCAAGAAAATAATAAAAGATAAGGATATGTGAGAGAGAATATATATATATATATATGAGAAGGTGGTAAAATAGGAAATAAAAAACGTGAGGATGACTCATTTAACGATGGAGTAAGATTCATGTTGAGTTCATCAAAATATACGTGGGATAAGATGGTCAATATGATTATCGTCATCCTCTTCTCAATAATATAGATTAGATTATAATTAGAAGACCATATTGGGGCCAACACACAAGCCAAGATATAATACCAAGTGGTGTAAGAGTCATATATCTAGAATTCAATTATCCACACTTTATCAAAGATGTAGGGTTCCAAAGCCTATGTCTAGAAAAGGGAGGTGGTCTTACTAGAATCCTAGGTTGGAAGAATGAGTAGGGATAATAAGAATGTGCTACAATATATCTAATCTAAGGGTTGTAAATCCATGTGGAAAATATAGGAAAGGGTCAATAATAATAATAATAATGCAATAGACAAATATTATGTTATTCTATCCTAGTCTAATACATGATATATCAAACATAATCAACTAAACCAAACATAAGAGAAAGGAGATGGTTAGGGATACTTACCTTTGTGAAGACATTGTTAGCACATTAACCCTCATGGTTAATATGTACTTCATGAGAGAGTTTCTATGGGTGGATCACAAGAGGGATAGGTAGAAGACCTAACTAGACCAAAGTTGAGGACTCCAAAAACACGGTAAACATCATTAGTGAAACTCCTATTCTTATTTCTCTTGGTAACTCAATGCTCCAAGAGTAGACCTCCAAGTATAAGCTCTACTAACCTTAAACCTCTTTAAACCTTTATGGGAAGATTCACAAGAGAAAGTAGAGAAAACTATGTGATTATGTTCTTGCGAAAATGACAACAATGATGCCTTTATATAGGGGTACATGCCCTAAAGTCAAAATCAATTGTGGTTGATATAATTGGATGGAAAAAGGGTTCTATTAGATTGCACCAACCATGGTCTATGTATTTAACCAAAAATAATATGACATAAAGTTAATGAGAGGAAAGAGTATGGAGGTATTAAAAATACTAGGAGGTAGGTATGAAGTTGATTTGAAGGTGTTGTAAGTAGGTTTGAATGTGGTAATACTGAGGTTATCGAGTGGTTGTAAAAGGGTAGTAAGGGGGTCATGATAAGGAAGGTAGGAAAGGATGTAATTGAAAGATAGTAAGGTGATAGAAAAAGGGTAAGAAGGCATGTTACGAAACCTAGGGTGATGCCACACATGACCAATCTCACTAAATTATGCTAGCCAAACCATCACACTCCCATTGAGACCCCTTAAGGCATGCAATCAAGGATATTGATGCACTAATAGCCTATAAAGATAAATAATTAATAAAATTGAAAAATAAGGTATATATAGATACTATCATATATGTCATCTACATATAAGGGATATGTAGAGTTTAATGTGATGGTGCACTACACGCTAGTGAGGCACGTCAATGAGGACATGAACTATGGGAGCTAGATCAATCTTCCTATATAGTAACATCTTTGTATACATAATATCATATGTACGGAGTTGAAAGATCTACCTCATGCCAAGGTGGACGTAAAAGATATTGAAGAGCTAATGTAGGATAAGTTAGCATTGTATGGCTAGTAAGGAGACGTACATGATGCATATGAAGAGTTTAGATGATGGTGTAAGATAGTGCCATAGTAGGTTATTGTATTGGATGGATAGTAGACCCTTTTGTAGTACATTTTAAGGCTTAAGCGAAAGTACCTCTAAAAACCCTAGTAAATACCCCAGTGAATATGACATTGAATTCGGTGTTGGTTATTTGAGGGTTGTTTATTGATGAAGAAAATACAAGGCAAAGGGTGGAGGAAGAATTACAAAGGATAGAGTTTTACTCGAGGTTAAGGGTAAAGGAAAGGATACATTGGTGAAATATACATCATCTAAGTACCACATAAGGATGGACAACATGTACTAGATTATGTCAATTAAGACTTCTTCGAGGATACAAACTTTACAAAGTGATCCATTGGTAGAGTAGGTGTGTTCACAAGTGAGGGCTAGTGTGGGAGAAATTAGTGTAGAAGTTGCATGCGACATAACGACCCAAGGTCGATCCAAGGCAAGGTGTGGCAATATCACGCCAAGGTAATCAACCTATGAGATCTACTAGACTTAACACAATTACTTTCTAACATGGTTATGTACACGAGGTGGAGAAGAAAGTAATTCTAGATGAGAACTCATTGAAGGATGATGGCTCATAGAGGGATGCAACACCCAAATCATTGGACTCTTGCATCCCTCATGTGCCTTCATCCTTTAGTGATTGATACCTGGTGGGAGGATATAGATGTTGGAGGAGAAGAAGGGGAATACCACACAAAAGAGAATTTGATGGATCCATGGGGAATGAAGATCATATTATAGATAGTGTGGAAGATTAACAATAATTGAGAAGAAATAGGAGAAAATTAGTTGAGATCCCAAAACTAGTATAAGGAAATTCATGAGGAACTTAAGGATCGAGGAGTGTGAGAGGCCTCAAAAGCATCTCGCAAATAGCACATGGGCAACTAACAAAGGAGTGTTTAGCAAAGATGTCCCAACATTACATGGAGAATCCAAGGTTTGAGCTCATTGATGGAGGTTTGGATAGTGCATTTGTGTAAGAGAGAGATGCATTCAAGGGAGCGACAATAACTTAGGAATTTAGACGTGTGACCCAAGAAATATGACCAAAGGCCAATTAGTAGAAATGTTAGTCAAGGGATTGTGAGTTTTTCGATGAAGTGTGTGATGAGTGACATAAATGAAGTAAGAGTTTGGGAAAAATATAAGAAGATATTAAGTGAAGAGAAATGTTATGAATTTTGTTAGGAATATTAAGTTGGAAAGATCACAAGTTTGGGATATTGCAACCACTAAAAGATATAACCAAACACTAAGTTTGGATTAGCTATAGATGGCATCCTAAGGGAAAAATATCGTAACATGTATACACCTTATTTTTCACTCTTCCTAATGTTTATCTTAAGGGTTGTCACATTAAGATCTTTGAATGTGTGCTACAAGGGGTATACCAAGAGTGTTTTGGGCTTTCACTTTGAAACACTGCTGTGATTTTCATGGTGTTAGCCCTATCTTTCCCTGGCATATCTTCCTCCTACCTTCCTATCTCACCACTTTATGACCACTTGATATCCTCGGTACTACCACCGTCACATCACCTACTTATATCACCTTTAGATTCCCTTTATATCATCTCCATGTGTTTTCTCTACCTCCATTCTCTCTCCTCCCCTTACCTTTTGGCTAAACTATTTGTAATCCACTAGACATCCCTATCCATACAAATTCATCAACCATGGTTGATGTTGTCAACTAAGTGAGATAATGACTTTAGGTTATGTTCTCTAATAAAAATGCATCATTATTGCAATTTTGCATTTCTTAGATATACCATCACATAATTCACTCTACCTTCGCTCATAAATATTCCCTTAAAGGATTAAGAGGTTTAGGGTCTTGGTAAAGTTTACACTTGAGGTCGTCTTTAGAGTCCCCAACTTTGGTCTTCTAACTATCCCTCTTGTGATCCAACAATGACAACTCTTTACGAGGTGTTACTAACCTCGAAGAGGGTCAACAACCCAACAATATCTTCACAAAGGTAAGATACACTAAGCCTTCTCTTTCCTTTATGTTGGTGTGATTAATTATGTTAATGTATCATGTATTTATAGTAGGATAATGTAGCATATCTTTTTCCATTACATTAATATTCCTTACAACACTTAGGATTCTAGTAAGACCTCAATTCATATCTTAGGCATAGGATTTATCCTTACATTTGATACGAGCGTGGATTACTCTTTTCTAGATCTATGAGTATTATACATGTAGCTCTATCTTTGGCTTGTTTGTTGGACCTAGAAAGGTCCTCTACTAATATCCTAACCTATTTTTTGAAGATATAGAGGATGATAGTAATGACCATATTAGCTAGCATATGTAACACAACGAAATGATGAAGATCTAAACAAGAGCTAAAGAAGAAGAAGGTGGTTGAGGTGAGAAAAATTTGGCGAATAACAAAGATGAGGAGGCAATAAAGATCGATTCCTTACGGGTAGAAGTGTAGGATGCCATATGCATTCATGATAGGTTTTGTCAACAGAGAAGTTCTTCATAGATTGCATGAGAAGTGAGGAAGAGGTGTGGTAAAATTGGATGCACATGTGTATGCAAAAATCTATGAACTTAAGCATATTCAATTGATCAAGGAATCACACCAAGGAAGAATCTAGATGATGAGGGTGCAAAATTGAGGGAGTTGTTTGAAATATTTTAGTAAAATACCATCATTGAGGAAATGGTTGCATACAATAGTTAGAATAAGTTCAAGAAGAAGTGGGAAAACTTATCATAGAAATTAATAGATATTACTAAGGAAGAAGTCATCGAGGAGATAACTAAGGAGGTGGAAGGTGTGTGGATCTTAGTTCTAGGGGCTCACGATCAATAGGATTTTTTTGTGTGAAGTTGCGGTCGTGCATTGGAGATTCTTCCAAGAGAGGAGATAAGAGAAAGGGAAAAAGGTAAAGAGTTGAGAACATATGGTTTCTAAGTTTTTAGGCCATGTTGTGCACCCTAGAATATAAGTGGAGTGGTTGAAAAAGCTTTCAACGGTTGAGGCTTGAGAGCAAAGAGGGGAGGTTTCCTAAAGAGGAAATAAGAGAGTGAATTTTCCATGTGATCGGAAGTGGAAGTGGAGTGCCTACCCGCATATAGATATGTGGGCCGTGACCCAACTGGGACCTTGAGCGATGGATATGGCGACGAGATGATATAATAGACCATTAGCCATGATGATATAACGACACTCGTCGAACTCGATTCGAGATGCTTTTTGGTCATATCATTTGTAAAATGGGGATGTTGGTAGACCCAGCTAAGATTGCATTTATCCTACAACTTTAGGCATTTAATACCCAAAGGGATGTGCACATGTTTCTCGGCCACACATTGTACAATAATCAATTTCTTTAGAATTACACCAAGATAGCTAGCATGATTGAGGAACTACCGAGGAAGGATGGGCTCTTCTTATGGCTAGAGAAATGACAGGAAACTTTGAAACAATGAAAGAGAAACTATGTAGTGCATCCATACTAAGATTTTGAACTCTAGCAAACCTTCCACGTCCATGACGATGCTACATGAAGTGTAATAGGAGCCATTCTAGTAAACCCAAGAGAGGGTAATATAGATCACCCAATGTATTTTGTAAGAAAGAGGTTGTCCTCTTTGAACGCAATTATACCACCACTATGTGTGAGGCCTTGGCCATGGTCTATGCACTCCCAAACGTTTCTCCAACACTCATTGACAATGCCTTTTGTGCTCTTTATGGGCCATAATGCATTAAAAATACTTGGTGAACAAACCAATATTACTTAGGCGAATTCGAAAATGGAATGTACTCTTTCAAGCATTCAAATTCTTAGTAGTAGTGAAGCTCGTAGAGCATTGTGGTCCAAACCACTTATCAAGAATCAAACCCAGGAAGGTTGGGCACAACATTGAGGATGACATGCCAATTGTGCAACTATATAGGATTATATGATTTCCTAAAGACTTCACTAAGATTGCAACATTTTTAGCTTCGGGATTGGCACCTACTAGACGGAAAACAAAGGAGAAGATGTAGTTAGTTGTGCACATGGCCCTCTACCAACTTATTAGTGGGAAATTATACAACTTGGGACGTGACAAAGTCCTTAGGTGTTTTGTTCTTCAACGCAAGTGCACAAATATTTTGTGCTGCGAGGGCCATGAGGGCATAGCGGTTGGTCATTATGTTGGTGAGGCCTCCGCACACGAGATCCTCTTCTTAGCCCTATGATAGCCAATCATATTTTATGATGCAAAAGAGTTTGCACTCTAGTGCAATAGTTGTCGAAGGATTGAACTACTCAATTGAAGGGACGAGAAGTCATTGAACCCCATCATACCCCAAGAGCCATCTAAGAAATGGGTCGTTGATTTTGTTGGATATATTGTGCTAGTTGTGTAAGAGCGGGGACAACATATAATAATAACCAACGATTATTTGACCAAGTCGGCTGAGGCAACACCCATGAAAAATTGTACCGCAACTGTGGCAAGGTTTATGTAGGAGAACCATGAAGAACATCGTAAACAAATATGGGTACCCATTGACCCTAATAAGTGATAGAGGAAACCACTTCCTCGATGAAACAATGCATGTGTATTGATAGTGCACCATAAAACAACTCCCTACCACTCACAATCGAATGGTATAGTTGAAGCTTTCAACAAGATGCTGGGTACAACTTTGACCAAGATATGTGATTTGGGGAGAAAAGGTTGGGATCACTATGTTTCCATAGTCTTATGGGCATACAAGACAGCCTACAAAAGATTGAACACGTTTAACTTTACACCATTTCAGTTGGTGTTTGGGAAAGAGGTTGTTTCGCCAATAGAATTTATTGCACCCTCTACGCATAGTGTGCCCTAGAGGCATAGATGAGACAGAGGCCATCGGTAACAGATTGGAAGTGCTAATGAAGCTAGATGAAAAAGATTGATGGCTAGATGGAGCCAAGGAGTAGAGAAACCCCGACAAGTATAAATTTGGGTGTGCAAAGGCACCGTGCATCGTGTGCACTCCACATGAACAAAAGACTAAGGTAGGTGCACATAAAACCAGAAGAGACAAACGAGGAGTTTTTTTGTGCAAGAGGACCACACAAAGCACACACAAAATGAATAGGAGAGCTACCCATGCACTCCGAGAGTTAAGATTTCACCAATGATCATTTTGGTTGCGCAAGAGAACCACGCAAATCAGACACAAGATGAACAGGGAAACATAGGGGAACCCGTGTCTGCATATGTTTCAAAGATCACCAAGGGCAATTTTGGCCATCTCCCTATAGAAGAGGCTTCCAGCCGAATACAACTCTACTATCGCCATGATCATTTGTGACAGACTGCAATCTCTAAAGAGGTGATTCATGATCTGTATCTGCAGTCCATGTTTTCTTACATCCCCATAGCTCGAAATTTGAAGAGTAAACCATGTTCAGGTTGAATTGGAGTTCATACACAGATTATTATATTGTTTTGAATACCGTTTGAGGTCTTATGCAGTCTTCCTTCTCATTACACAGGACAAATCTATCTTGCAATTTCAAGAGAAGATTATCTTTGCATCATGGAGTATAAATCAAGGCAGCCATAAGTAACTCTGTCACTTCTATATAAAAAGCCACTTCAGTCAGAAGAGTTTAGGAGTCATCTTAAACATCCAATGAATGCTACCCTCAAAAAATATCATTTAAGCCAACAGCATATCATAAGCATTGAGAAGAACCCCCAATGCAAGCATATAGATTCCAAAGGAAATACCTCAACTTACTCTCATTTCTCACACACATATCTGCACCTTACAACCCATTTTTGCTAGGACTATTAAAACAAGTTATACTGTGATATAAATATGAAACTAAAATCAATATTATGGTAAATTCAATTGCTTATTGATTCATGGTTTTCATCTGTTGGTAAAAATAACTTAGAATGTTCTTCAGAAAAAAATAATGCAGGGACAGACCTCAATGATTTAGCAAATATACGTCATTTTACTCATCTGAACCAGTAAATTGGCTATAATACAAGGGACTACACATAAATTTCTAGATATTGATCCAATTCAAATAACCTGCTAAAAACGTTTATTAATTCCTTATCCAAATGCAGATACACTAGTCTGTTTCTCATGACAATAGGAGATACAGCCGATAGTATTCCAGCGACACTTCACAACTATTTTGAATTGACAAAATCCAATCTGGGTGCAGATAAACATCTGGTAAGAGAAATGAAGGAATGTGACTTGAGCATTGAATACCATGTTCACTGAAGACAATGGGAATTACTCAGACATTGCTTGTTCAATAAGGTTCTCCTGAACATTGCTCCGAGTATATGATCTAGGAAATCTGCCTTGTTGAGATAAAATTTATTGAAATTGTAGTCGGACATTACAAGTTGATCTAGGCTATATCTATAAGAAGAAAAAGTTTCCCTATCTACAACAAATGGAAATAATGGGTCCTTCAATAAGGAAGGAGCACCACCTGCTTTTATCTATATGTGTAATTAGCACTTATAACCAGTAACAGGTTTTAATTTGAATGCCACAGAAGAAACTTAGCTTTCCTAGCCCGCCTTTAGGCCAGGGATGTTTTAGAATATTGAGAAGCTTTACATGTCATCCTCAAATTCTTGGATAATAAGTGAAACAGAGCACCTATACATCCACTGAGGTCAGAAAAAAGTGATCATATTTGAAAGAAATTGAACCCCTGAAGTCAGCATTTATTATCAACAAACACACTATTTCATCTGTTGGGAATGAATGCTTACATTTTCAAGCCACAAAACAACTTCTTGAATGGTAGGCCTCTCTAGAGGATTTTGATCTGTGCATATGCATGCAACACTGAGCATCCGCAACATCTGATCCTCATTACCCTTACCCTGCAGCAAGGGATCAAAGACATCCTCTTCTTTACCCTCTGACCTCATTTGTTGAACCCACGACACCAAATCCCTGCATCCCTTTGGTTTGCAGACATCAACAGGCCTCTTTCCAGTGAGGAGCTCCAAAATCACAACACCAAAGCTGTACACATCACCTCTGAGAGTGGCTATCCAGGACTGTCCGTATTCAGGTGGGATGTATCCAAGTGTTCCCACAAGTTCTGTGGTCACATGTGTGTCATATGGCAAAATCAGCCTTGATAGGCCGAAATCTGCTAAATGGGCTTCAAAATTTTCATTTAAGAGAATATTGCTCGATTTGATATCCCGATGCACTATATGAGGTTCGCATACCCTATGCAAATATGCCAATCCTCTACCTGCTCCTTGAGCTATCTTTAGCCTGCTATCCCAGTCCAGTATCACACCTCCATCTGGCCTTTCATGCAACCAATAATCCAAGCTTCCATTTTCCAAGTAAGAGTAAATTAGCAACCGGTCATTCCCATATAAGCAATACCCTTGCAAGGACACAAGATTTTTGTGTTGGGCTCTTGACAAAGCCTCCACTTCTGCCTTGAATTCTCTTTCCATCTGCAGACAGTCTCCAGTCAATTTTTTTATTGCAACTTTTGTGTCGTCTGCCAGAGTGGCTCTAAATACCAACCCAAAGCCTCCACACCCAATGATGTTTGCCTGATCGAAATTGTTTGTCGCCTTTAAGAGATCTGCAACTGTAAGTTCCTTATTATACTGGTTTTTAAACAGAATTACCAAGGATGATCTGACAGATTCAGATGCCTTGTCAGGCCTCCCATATTCTTCATGACTCTCAAACTCCTGGATTTCGGTCCGTCTCCTTGATAAGCTACACAATATTGCAGTCAGAAGTATAGCAATCCCAACTCCCACACCAATAGTTATCCCCAGAATTGTGGCTTTCTTCATCCTATTCTGAACCGAATTAGTTTCAACATTTGGCAATGTAAGGGTATTGTTGTTGCAGCTGCCAAGAGGCAGACCACATAAACCTGAGTTTTTTGCAAAACTAGATACAGGGAAGCTAAAAAAATTGACCTCCACTTGGGATTGGTCCTTCCAAATGATTGTGAGCCACATTGAACTTAGCCAGAAAGGTGAGTGCCTTCAAAGATGGCGGTATGCTTCCAGCGAGATTATTATCAGACAGATCTAAGCTCTCCAGGTTTGTCATGTTGGAGAGTGTTTCCGGGATAGTTCCTGTTAAACTGTTTTTGCTCAAGTCAAGAATATGGAGAAATTTCATCCTGCCAAATTGTGGCCATATGCTGCCACTTAGATGGTTTCTACCCAAGTACAGTGCCGGAGGAAAATTTGACACTTGATTGTACTGCAATCCACTCGCATTCTGATTGTGCTTTATAAATAGAGGAAGGTCAAGAGAAGTTTGATCTGCTTGTGTTAGATTTTGTAATGATGTGAGACTCCTCATTTGTGTAAGATTTATGGGAATCTCTCCTGTGAGGGAATTGTTTGACATGTCCAAATAAAACAGAAATTGGAAGTTACCAAGCCAAGGAGGAAGACTTCCAGTAAAGCCATTCCACGAGAGATCAAGCACCTATAAAGACTTACAATTTTGTAGCCAATTGGGAATCTGACCTTTAAGGCCACACTTTCCAAGAGCTAAAATTCTGAGCATAGGGAAACCATTAATACCTGTTGAAATTGTCCCTCCATTAAAATTCTTAGAAAGAATCAAAGTAGTCAGGTTGGGGCAATCTTGTAAAACATGTAGTGCGGTAGAAACATTTATTACGCTGTTATTTGAAACGGAGATAAATGAAAGGGATCGCAGAGATCCCAGGCCTTGAGGAATTTCGCCATGAAGCCTATTTTTTGCCAGACTTAGTGTTTTTATTAATTTGCAGTTGGCTATAGTGGCAGGGATACTACCGGATAACTGATTGGTGGCTAGATCAAGTGAAACAAGGTCGGGAAATTTGTGAAGTCCAGACTAATGTTCCTAGTAAAAGAATTTTTCTTCAGATTGAAAACTTGCAACTTGTTACATAAAGACAAATCAGGCAGATACCCAGAAAACTTGTTATTGCCAAGAAGCAGTTGCTCTAGTTTCTCAAGCTTACCAAGCTCCTCTGGAAGGTGACCTGAAAATCTATTACCATCCAGTGCAAGGATGGTGATATTTGAAAGATTCCCAATTCTTGCATCTACAACTCCAGAAAACCCATTGCCAGTCAGGAGCAGCCGTCTCAAAGATGATACACTGAACGTATCATTTGGAAGGGGTCCAACAAGGTGATTGAATTTTGCATTGAATTCTTCCAGGGCCTCACAATCTCCCAAGCCTTGATTGAGAGAGCCATTAAATTGGTTCATGGAAAAATCTAGAATCTGCACTGACCTCGAGGAATTCTTGCAAATATCGGTAGGAATAGGACCAGTGAAAGAATTATTGCTGACATTGAAAGCAATTAAATTGGAAGCAGTCCCAAAGTTAAGGAGCTCACCTCTGAAGAAATTGCTTGAAATATCGAGGGTCCTGAGGGATGGAAGCCCATTTGTAGCAGGTACCGATATAGCACCTGACAAATTGTTGAAACTCAGATCTAGTACTTCCATTTCTTCCAACAGGAACAGTTCACGAGGGACATCTTCAGACAGAAAATTGAAGGATAGATTGAGTTCCTTGAGATTGTGGAGGCAGCCCAGAGAGCTTGAAATGGCCCCTTTAAGTCCTTTCTGCTGCAGCTTAAGTTTTGTAACCCTCTTCTTATTCTCCTCGCATTCAACTCCCTCCCAGAGGCAGTAATCGACTCCGCCTCCGGCACCGCCTCCTGCCCCTGCCTCCCAATTCAAAGAGGAACCCAAGCCTCTCTTGAATTCAAGCAATGCCCTCATGTCATCACCGCCATTGCACTCCAGTGCCAGTGCCTCTCCGTGGAATGGAAATGAAAAGCAAAACAAAGACACCCATATGGACCACCAAAACACCCAAGCAACCATTATAAAATCCTTCCTCTTCCCTCAGCCCAGTCACGAACGCGAACTCTGGTTTGGCCTGCCAAATACCATGTAAGCTACAATCATACGATGCCTGCCATATATTTGACAAAATGAGAGCATGAAACTGGAATAACCAAATGGGCATTAACGGATTTCCAACCTACCGAAAACGGAACCTCCTGTGGTCGCAATTGCAAACTGTGACGTCTCGAGAAATGCAGCCAACGTATTCCATTGACTTCCGTATACAAAAAAACAAAAGACAAGTCCTGTGGTAGTTGTTGGATAGAGGCTCAGGCCATACATATTTACACATTTAATAATATCCAAGTCAACCACTCTCTCTCTCTCTCTTCCTCTTGAGTCTTGCGCGTGCAATGTGGAGTGGGAATACATGGGTTTCCACTAGCAAACAAATAGGCGAAGATTCACTATTATTAGCACTAATATCTTTAAATATTTTTATTTGATAAATGTTCACACTTACGAGGGTTGGGTTTTATCTTAGATTCAATGCGTATCCTTTTGTATTATATCGTTCTTGTATTTTTAGTTTTTAATGATAAAAAATCTTTCAATTTAAGGTGTTTGGATATTATTATTTTTGGATTGACAATTTAAAAGTGGAAAATAAAAATTAAATGGATGTCAAGTTTAATGTAGAAAATAGTATTTAAACAATCATATTATTATATCTCACTTCTTGCTTTGTCATTATAGAATTTCTATCAATATAATAAAATGAATGAACATTCGCAAAATTGGTTGGGAAATTATTTGTCGGACTAGAATTGTTTTCATATAAAATTATCTTGTTATCGTTTGTAGTTCTATATTTTGCTTGGTCGTAGACATTATAAAAAACCTTCATTTTATTTTATTTTAGTATCCATAGTACAATAAAATAGACCCAACAGAACATTTGTGAGAGAAAATTAGGCTTAAGAGGGGAGGGAGGGGAGGGGAGGGAGCGTGTAATACTTGTCCGGTCCCGATCCTTCAATCCGAGAAAGGAGAGGTCCGAGCCTACTGGACCGGGAGCACCCTCCTCCCATAGGGTCTCCCGGTGAAGGTGGGGTCACTCGTTAAAGACTGACTCGGCGCAATCCCTCCATAAAGAACACATTAAGTATCTTGCTGGGAAGTACGTTCGCAAGAATGAAACTCAAAGGAATTGACGGGGGCCCGCACAAGCGGTGGAGCATGTGGTTTAATTCGATGCAAAGCGAAGAACCTTACCAGGGATTGACATTTCGCGAATCCTTTTGAAAGAAAGGAGTGCCTTCGGGAACGCGGACACAGGTGGTGCATGGCTGTCGTCAGTTCGTGCCGCAAGGTGGGATAAGGCCAACTCGACCCAACCTCCTATCGAATTATTGGAGGTTAGGGAGGCCTTAACACTCAATATCTATTTGCCCATCTTATTCATATGGGCGAGCGCCTATACCTATATAGGGGAGCACAAGCATAAATACTCACTTATGGGAGTGTTGAGCTACCCTCTCCCGATAGTTGTATAATATGGTTGGTACAACATTCTATTCTATTCCAAGCCAACCAAGTATAAACATCATATTCCAAACCAACATTGAGTGGAGTATAAGCATTCTAATTAATTTAAGATAAAAATTACAGGATTTTGGGTCATCTTATTTTCATGAGAGTCTTTAGACCTTTTTTTGGGTAAGCAAAACAAATTCACAAAACTTGTGATTGAAAAAGGATCTTGTATAAACCATCAAGTTCCATTTTCAATAACGTGAAGTTTCATCCAAACAAAATGTTCAAAATTTGGACTTTTTAACAATTAGAATCACTTGTTTCTTTCTTCTAAAAAGCTCTCTTGATTTTACGAAACTTTGTTTTAATCGTTGGGAAATTAGTTTTCTTTTCCTAACCCTAGTTGAATACTGCCAACTCTATCCTTTCAAAAAAATGGCATTCAAGAATTTATATTCGACTTAACTAATTTTTTCAAGACCCTCCATTTTATGCGAGAATAAAAAATAACACAACGATATGCGGTAATTCATCAGTTATATAAATTATTGCGAATTCATTGTATCATGAGATGATGAACTTTAGTACCACTGAGGAATGTTTTGTGATGATTGCTTGCTTATCCAAAATGTTTGTAAAGTTATTACAATGATAATTGAATGTATTTTAATTTGTTAAATAACATCATTCTCCTTGATAGATTTTAGATTATCAAATGAACTCAAAGGTGCATGTGATTCTATAGAGAACTTGAATTCAAATTCGGGCTCTGTTTGTTGTAAAAACCAACATGAATAATGGTAAAAACATGGAAAAGGTGGTACCATGAACAAGTGTGCACCCTTAGCCGAGAAAAAACCCACAAACCATCTAGAATATGCGTCATGTTACGGACATGCCATGAACATGAAGTATATTTTCTTGGGGAAAATAGCTAGAAATAACTCAAATCACTAGGTGAGGGAAGAGAAGAAAAGAGGAAGGAACATGAAGAAAGAAAAATGATGCACCAAGAACACTTAAGTTGGACCAATAATCAATAAGTACATAAACACTCTAGAAACATATAATTTTATGACTAATAAATATCTAAGGACCATTTTCATGTGTCCGCACAATGTAATGCCTCCCTTCATAAACAAATAAGACTTATTTCCTCGATTTCATACTATATTTTATAAAGTGAAACTCATTTTTATCACCTTTAATTTGCACATGCAGTCCTTAAAATAGTCCCTTAGCATTTATTTAGTGTTATTTTATTCATGTGTGGGTTTAGATAACTAAAAAGGGTACAAGCCCTTTTTATAATGATGTTTTTATTTGCGTGTCAACACTTCTCTTTGAATCTATTTTTCTTGTAACTATTCCTAAACATTTTTCTAATTATCATTCTTCTATTTTCATATGCGATTTGGGATCGATTGGCATGTCAACACTTCTCTTGGAATATATTTCTCTTTGACTACGAGTTTCTTTTGAGCAAGCAAAATAATTCACAAAATTTGTGATTGAAAAATAATCTTGATAAACCATCAAGTTCCATTTCCAAGATAGTGAAGTTCCATCTAAACAAAATGTTCATTTAAAAAAAAATAACAATTAGAATCACTTGTTTCTTCCTTCTAATAACCTCGCTTGATTTTCTAAAACTTTACTTTAATCACTAGGAAATTAGTTTCATTTTCCCTAACCCTAATTGAATTGCTAATTTTAGCCTTGAAAAAAATGGTGTTTATTTCAAGAATTTATGTTCCACTTACCTATTTTTTTCAGGACCCTCCATTTTATACAAAATAAAAAGTAACACACCATGTATATGTAGTGTTTCATCACCAAAGAAACTCTTGCAATTCATTGTGTTCCAAAAGATGAACTTTAGTACTAAAATGAATGTTTTGTGATGATTGTTTGCTTATCTAGAATGTTTGTTAAATAATTGAATGTCTTTTAGTTTTCTAAATAACATCATTCCATTTGATAGAATCTATATAATCAAATGAACTCTATGGTGCATGCGAATCTATAGAAAATTGGAATTCAAAATTGGACTTTATTTGACGTGAAAACCAACACAAATAATGGTAAAAAAATGAAAAAGGTGGTAGCATGAATAAGTGTGCACCCTTATCCAAGTAAAAACCACACAAACCACCTAGATTATGTAGTCCACGTTCAGACATGCCATGAACATAAAGTATATTTTCTTGGAAAAAATAGCTAGAAATAACTCAAATCGCTAGGTAAGGGAAGAGAAGGAAGAAGGAAGGAACATGATGAAAGACAAAAATTACACCAAATAAGTACATAAGAAATCTACAAACCGGGGTTCATTATAAGAGGCCTCTGGGAAATTGGAGGTGGAATATCCCTAACTAATATACACTGGAACCACTTTTGTGGCATAGGAAAATTTTCTAGGGTTTTGAGTAAAATTTTCACTGGTAGAATATAAGGTGTCACACGAAAATTAAGTGCATGTGATTTTCGCATGACAACAAATTTTGTTGTCACATGACGAAAAATTTTGTTTTCTCTCGACATCAAATTTTGTTGCTGTGCAACAACAAAATTTATTGGCATGCTACAACAAGTGTTGATGTCGTATGACACCAAAAGTTGTTGTCGCAAGACAACAAAACTTATTATCATGCGATAGTAAATCTTGTTATCGTACGACAACAAGATTTGTTGTCATGCGACAACAACTTTTATCATCGACATCAATTTTTGTTGTTGCGCGACAACAAAAATTATTGTCATCTTATAACAAGTGTTGATGTTGCTTGACACCAAAAGTTGTTATCGAGCGATAAAACTTATTATCACGCGATAGTAAATCTTGTTATAAATGCGACAACAATTTTTTTGTCATGTGACAACAACTTTTATCATCTCATGACATGAAATTTTTTTATCGCGTGGCATTGAATTTCTTGACCGCGACATTTAATTTTGTTGTCGTGTGTCTATGGATTCTTGTTGACACACTTCTTAATTTTTTCTGGTTTCATGTCCCGATGCAAAACCCTAATCCTACCCTACAAATACCCCTCTCGCCCCTCATTTCTCATACTTCTCACAACTTTTACTCTGCTCACGGTGCTCACAGTCTCATATTCAACAGTAAACTCACTTATTAAGCCTCAATGCTCAATAATTTAAGCCTCGGCATCAATTGGGTGTCGGTGCTCAAGCCTCAAGCCTCGGCCTACAAATTTTATTTGTAAAATTTTTAAAACAAAAGTCAGTCTCGATTCATATCTCAATTCAACTATTATAGGTATCGATTCTCACGTGCGATCCACATAACTACGTCATGGTAGCTCAAACTATCCAGGCGATCGCCCTACCTAATATCCCATACAGGAACTTAATGTGTCCACAGATTAATGTAGTTTTACAATTGAATGAAACACACAATGAATGGGTACAGGCTTGTGGGTTCAAAGGCTAGCTAGCATGCCACGGTTGAGACAGATGTCTCGTTCTAAACTACCTCATTTCGTCATTCAATCCAGGAGATAGAAAATTCAATTTGAATTTCTTAGATGGATACACATTGATTCGAGTGTTGATCTTGTGGATATTCATAAATTGGAATGCCTTCCTTTCAAACATTGCAGCCTTATACTGACCAAAGCCATTTTGTGAGAAGATGCTAATATTTTCCTTGAATCTATTAAAATTTCCATGTTGATGGTACGTGTTTTAATTTATCTTAATTTCAGCTTTATTTAACATTTTAAGTTTGATATAAATTTTGCTTGATTCTTATTTAATGACTTTTTACAGAAAATCTCAACAAATCAAGACGAGGAGTTGATGTGCAAGGAGTTGCACACAATTTTCTTCAATCCATGCTATATTTTTTTCAAGTGAGAATTTTTTTGTAGGGTAGGCAGGTAGATATTTTTCATTGGGCTATTCACTGCATTCTCATGATAATCCAAAAGAAAAAATTTGATTGGTGCACATATTTATCAAATAATATAAAAGATGATATTATCGATATTGGAGTTGCTAAAAAACCAATTGTGTTTGTCCAAAACTATATCTTTGCCCTTTATTTCGAGACATATTATAATTTACAAGATGAACCCACTCTTACTTGTATGAACAAGTAGATGAAGCAATTTCCCATTTAAATTGAAGAACAACAGGTTAATAAATTATATTTTGATATTAGTAAGATTATTCACTTCTGTTATAATTACATTTGGATTTTAGAAGATTATTCACTTCTGTTTGTTTCTTTACCTTATGCGAGAAAAAATTGGTCGTCATTCCATAAAAAACAACATTAAGAGGAAGAGGTCAACAACATGTTGAGGCGTCGGGAGATTCACAGTCTGACATGGTTGTTTACTCATCACCTTAGCCTCAAGTGTTTCAATTAGTAAAACAACCGAGACGTAATACCCCTAACATATATTATTGTTTTTTTACATTTTACCATTTACCATTTAACATTTCTGGGGTCTTTGGACTACCCTCCACATTTGCCACTACAATCATCACCAACTCACTCATTTCAGGTTTCATGCATCTATTCGAGTCCACAAAAAGTGCAACCTCTGCACCACCACTCTAATCACCCACACAATAATTTCAAATTCAAACGTAGTCACTACAAAGTTACCTTTCAACAAGGTATAAAATCGTTGTTTTTTTGTAATTTTTAACAATTTTTATATAAGTTAGTAATGGTGTTTTTCTTGGCGGTATGTTCTAGTTCATTGCCATATATTCACCAGTACCACCATTCTGACTCAAATTTCCAAGAAGAGGAAGAAATACCACTAGTAAATTCAAGACACTTAGGCTCACTGTGGGACACTAAACATTACTTATGAATTTCCCAATCTCTCTTTTGGTGGCGTGCCCAAGTCAATGAGAAAATCAGTTTTAAATCAAATTAATTTGGATGAAGATTATTTGGGCATTGATAGCAATGATCCAATGATTTTTTTAATACACTTGATATGGTTCAAGACACATAGGTATGTTTCTGTTTCGATATATTTATTTTAACATTGATACATATCAATTTCTTGTCAATTTTAAATTTTTACATCATTTTGCGAGTTTTAATATTTAAATTTATTTTAACACAAATAGGATCAGAAAACACAACAATAACAAGAGGCATCATAGATACCTCAAGCCTCAAGCCCCCCATCCTCTCCATCCTCTTTGGATAGTGACCAGTTGACTAGTTTTTCTTTGGATAGCTTGATTGCTAATGACTATGAAGCCCATGTCCAAGATGTTGTTATGCCTAGTTTAAGTCAGCTCAAACAGTGGGAGCTAAGGGCTAAAGTGTTAATTAAGGAGATAAATAATCATTTTGATAATCATAGCCAGAGGTATACTTTATATGTTGCAGTTCAAAATCATCCAGCTAAGATAGATATCTTACTGAACCAAGCACAAGGTGGGACTGTAACATATAGTAATAATTATCAAGACAATGTTTTAGATAAAATTTTGAATCAATTAGAGAATATTAATGTTGAAGAATAGACATATTTCAAAAAATGGTCAAAGTGTAAAGATCTGGTGGAAATCACTAATGCTAAAAGAGATAAAACTCTTTTAAGTATTATGAATTACAAGTTACAACATTCTATTTTAAATTATATTTTTATTACTTTCAATTTTTAATAATATGTTTTAATTGAGCTCAATTTTTTTGCATTCGAAATATGAAAATTTAAAAAGTCAAGCAAAGGTGCTCCAAGTTCACTTGGCAATTCGAAGCTTAAGTAGACTATTGTTTTGGTTAACAAGAAAAACAACACTCTTAAGTGAATTATTAAAGAGAATGGCATGGATGCGAGATATTTTTTTCAAGACAAAGGTAGTTGGAGATCCTTCATTGTTATCCCCTAGAGATGCTTCAAAGGAAGATGAAGAAATTGTTAAGAACTTAAATATTGTTGCAGAGGATCTTGTAAATTCTAGAATTCTTGAAGCAGGGAATAGAGCAGTGATTGGGAAAAGTGACATAGAAGTCGCAAAATAAACGAGAAAAGGAAATTGTGAGTGAGGAAGATGTTTGACTATTCACTACATGTGTAATTGTGTTTGTTGAAATTTTTTTACAAAAATTTAAACTTGAAAATGTTGAAGTTTAAAACTTGAAACTTGAATCTTTGTTTAAATTGAAGAATATTGTCATTGTCTACTTCTATTGTCTATATGAATTTTAGATAGTTTTTAACAAGATATGCTTGCACATTTGCAATGGTTTTCATGGAATCTCATTTTTTACACGTAATTGAATTGACTACCACATTTCACATTGCACGAGTACCTTGATATTTTATGTTTCCATAAATACATAGTTGTCGATATGAAATCTTAATGAAGCAAACGAATGTAATGATTCTATTCCAGCTAATATTGTGACCATTCAGAAAATACATTTGATATTGTTGTATAAATAATTTGCTACCAAATTTAAGGTCTTCTACTAAATTCCCTAAATTACAAGTAGCTTTAAAGCATGCAATCAAACTTCCAAAACAACAAAATCTTCTTCTCTCTACTTGTAAAATTTGAACTTTGTATCAGGTTTCTTCACATTACCTCTGTAACCCTTCTCAAAATCCTTAGGAAGAATCACATAACGGTTTTTCCAAACTGCATGCATACCAACTTCTTAGCAAATGGAAACTATCTACATTACATGATGAAAACATTAGTAATAAAAAGATTTAAATGATTGTCATACTGATTAGTGGCTAAGTAATAAAATTATAAAGGACACCGTAGAATACGGATGACCTAAGTACACAAGACCATAGATGTAATATAATTAAAATCTTCAAAACTCACCTATGTAGCACTAATTTCATATAGTTTTTTAACATGATACACTTGCACATTGCAATGGTTTGCAATGGAATCTCATTTTTTTAATGTTGAAAGTTTAATTATTTACAATGCAAAATATGTAAGATGGATAATAATCAACTCCAAGTATGAGATGGTTTAAGGTACCTTTAGATGGTATGACGATGTATATGGGCACAAAATGAGAGATCCTCTTTTGTAGCAAGCTAGATGACCTACTAAATCAAGAGAACTCAACACAAAAATGGATTAGTAGATAGATGGGTGGGTTCTTGACAATGTTAGTCCCGAGAAGTGAGAGCTTCCTAGGATGGATGTCAACCCACGTTTTTATAAAGATAAGATAAAATATTGATAGATTGGATGTAGCAAGATCTGAGATAAGACAAAAACTGAAATGCAATGAAGATAAAGTAAAATGCAGATCTGATCTAAGAAAATTAAATAAAACCTATGTAGGTAAACGACGACCCAAGAATGCGATTG
The DNA here is from genome assembly GCA_018340775.1 of Taxus wallichiana var. yunnanensis. Lineage (NCBI taxonomy): Eukaryota > Viridiplantae > Streptophyta > Pinopsida > Cupressales > Taxaceae > Taxus > Taxus wallichiana. The sequence continues at coordinate 23,057,242 of CM031234.1, forward strand.
CCCAATCGGCAATGAATGGAGCGGATCAATTGGAACAACGACAAAAATGTAAATCTGAAGGCCTTGGAAAATAGTGCTACAAAAATGCATGTCACAAACACAACATCAAAGCAGTTTGAATACCAATTAAATAAAACATGATTGTTATAAATAATTGTATTTGAATAAATGTAAGTTGATACCTGTAACATTTTAAATGATAACTAGATTTGAAACAATCCATTTTCAATAGCCTCCTCATAGTCGATATTTACATCCGGAGAGTTCGAGGACAAACCAAATACAGATCTCATCATTAAGAACATTTGCATTTGCGGTTGTATTGTTAACATCTCAATGCAAAATATGTAAGATGGATAACCTAAACTATGTTTAAGTATGTAAAATACCAAAATAAATAAAACATGATTATTATAAACAATTATATTTTAATATATTATTATGAAATTGAATTCATAACAAAAATTAAAATGTCAGGTGACAAACAATAATTGTAAAGTGATACCTGTAACATTTAAAATGATAGCTAGAGTGAAACAATCCATTTTCAATAGCTTCCTCATAGTCAATATTTGCACATACAAAGTTAGAGGACGCGCTTGAGTCAACCTCATCATTGAGAACATATGTATTTATAGTTGTATTATTAACACCTCAATGCAAAATATGTAAGATGGATAACCTAAATTGTGTTTAAGTATGTAAAATACCAAAATAAATAAAACAAGATTATTATAAACAATTATATTTGAATCTCTTATTATGAAATTGAATACATAACAAAATTTAAAATGTTTGGTGACAAATAATAAATGTAAGGTGATACTGTAACATTTGAAATGATAGTTAGAGCTAAAAAAATCCATTTTCAATAGCTTCCTCACAATCAATATTTACATCTGTAGAGTTAGAGGAGCCACCAAATCCAGTCTCATCATTGAGAACATTTGTATTCTGATTGTATTATTAACACCTCAATGTAAAATATGTAAGATGAATAACCTAAATTGTGTTTAAGTATGTAAAATACCAAAATAAATAAAACATCATTATTATAAACAATTGTATTTGAATCTATTATTATGAAATTGAATACATAACAAAATTTAAAATGTCAGGTGATAAACAATAAATGTAAGGTGATTGTACGTACCCCAAATTGTAAGGTGCTTGTCTTGCGAACAACGTGACACGTGCCCCAATGATGATGCGAGTCTCCTCGCATGAGGTGTTCAGGATCGGAAAAGCTCTCAGAGTGTGCGTTAACATCCCGCATGCCCCCCGCTTAGCCCCGCGTGCTTTATTTTTTCCTTTTCCCTTCTTTTCTTGGCCTTTTTCTCTTGATGTAAAAACCGCCGCCCCTGCACGAGCGGCGGTCTCGTGACCGCCACCCCGAATAGGGCGGCGGTCTGTAACCACCTCCTGCTTAGGGCGGCGGTCCTTTACGCGTTTTCCAGAAAGCTCTTTTAACACGACTCACGTAAATTCAACGTTTTACTAGCTTTCTTTCACCAACATAAGCTTGCATTTATGATTCTGGTTCCCTAGAATAGTGTTTTGCCATTGTTTATAGTTTAAGAGTTCTATTTGGCTTTTACCTTGGGTAAATGCAAATCTATAAATAGTTGGCTTGTGCTCAAGCAAATGGCGCCTCAAAATTTGCCTCTAATTTCTCTTTGCAATAGATTTAGTCTTCCTTTTGCTTAGAATGCTTAGTTTCTTTCATTGCATGCTTAGTTAGCATTGTTTTACTATTAGTAAGCCACATATCCATCTTGTGCAAGAAACTGCTGCTTTGTTATTTCATCCAATCCATTGGAGTAGAATAGCTTAGGAGCCATTAAAATTACAGGTTTTTCTCCTCAAACAAGATAGTTTCGAGTTACGGGACGCTTTATGTTGCATGACTCATGATAGATCCCGCATTTAGGAATTGCATAAGCCAAGCTCGTACTCTTGCGCTATCCCTCTCCTACTCGCATTGTATTGATCGGTGTTACGAGCTGCCTTTATCCCAATATCTACTATACATTGATGCTAGCATTACATGCTTTTCTAGATCCACGTGAACATGAAAGAAGCGAGGAGATCACACTTTGAGGGACAAGATCACACACACCAGCGGATTCGCCCTTTGTTTTGTAGAATCCAGGTTCTAGCTTTCAAAGTTCTAGTTAGAATCATATCAAATAGAGTAGTTAATTGCTTTATTTCAGTTAATTCTACTCTCAATATTGCCAAGGAAGCTGTGGGGATTGATAGTTTCTGAGAAACTATGATTCACTCCTCACTTTACGAGGTAGGATCGAGAGTCTTGCAGATAGATTAGATAAGCTATTTCATTGTTTAGAATAGATCTACAAATTGCACAGACAAATAGCTACACTCGGTTATTTTGTTTGTTTTAAATTGATTATTTTAGTTGTCATTTCTAGATATTTTAAATAGTTGCTTTCTTAAATTTCGTAAATCTCATCGAAAACACAAAAAAATAGAGAAGTTATATATGCTATAGATATACTTCACATAGGTAAATTTTATTTTACTGTAGTTCGCTTTACTTTGTTGCTTTTGTATGACAATCACGGGACCTAGAGAGCCCAGGGAATACGTATTCGAGCCAATCGTGCCTCAGCCCAATCTCATCACAACGATAATTGATATAGATCAAAATATTAGGATTGAGTCTTAGAACAACGGTAAGCTTGCAACAAATCAATTCCCAATTGAGTGGGTTAAACGTAGAAGATGACCAAGCACACACGTTTTGGTCAAATCAACCGAACTACAAATTACACTAGACAACATTCATATGACTGTAGAAGGGTTCGAAAGAGAACAAACCTTTGGTTGTGATCCTTTGGTCCCACAGCCAGATGCAGGAGACACTCTTCTAGATATAGATACCAGCCTAAGAATCCGAGGTTGCATGAGCAGAACTGTAGGGTATTCGAGAAAATCACACAGTTATTGATCCTAAATATAGAAGCTGAGAAAGCATACGATTACTGGATATTAGGGATTAGGACTTGATTTCACGCATGACCATAACAGGTCCACAACAACTAAGAATCTACGGTTGTGACCCACAGATCCCATGACCTAACAAATCCACGAGGAGAATTAGACATAGACACCGGCCTACGTGCACACTAGTATTCGAGATCTCCCCCACTTCCACTGTCATTATCAAACAATTATCCCTTGCTAGACACAGCTTGGCCGTGAGCTAGGGAATTCTAGACTAGGCCAGAGAATCGTCCATAGAATTGGCTATATTTACCATCCATCCTATGACCTTATCCAGAAACGTATATGAAACTATCCCAGGTCATTTTCCACGTATTCCACAACCCATAGATCGAATCATGCCAGAGCTCGATATTGATTGGAGCCTTCGAGCAGTCATCCTTGCCGATCAATCTATCACACCAATTCAGGTTAGAAGGGCCTTCTTTGCCTTAGATTCACAAATTCCACTAGTGCGTATTGAAGACATTAGATTGCCTAACTAGTTTGTCTGCATCCCATATTTATTCCATCCCCACCGGCTATCTCGGCACGACCTTGGGAGGTCGGGTACAAGGAAGAGTTGCTTGTAGATTCCCACGCTCGCTTGTCACTTTTCCATCGTATAAAATTGGTGAACCTGACGTGAACTTCCTACTTTCTAGTTCGGAGTCATATTATTACGTGTTCTTCCAAGTTAGTATACTTTTCATCTTTTCCGCCTCATTGGCTTTCATCATCACCTTCGATCCTTCCCATTATTGTGGGTATTCATATACCCCCCGAATATGTCGAGATTCGATGCATATGGCAGACCTCTCTTGGGTCTTGAGGCATACTACGCCCAGCAAAATAGACAATCATCACCCTCACTCTCAGTATGGGGTGACAACTACTCAACTAACCGAGTTGAAAACACAAATTCGAGAATCGAGATATAACTCATCATTTCAAACCGAGGAGTTAGATCAGCTCGCTCAAACGCAACAAACAGAGCCTTCGGGCTCGAATAACATGACGTTCACCGGAGAATCTGGTTCATCTCCTCAGATGCTACTTAGACCACAAATTAGTAGACAATCAGACTCATACCGAGGTTTAGACGATGAATACTCGGTACGTTATGCCAGGAACAACCAACGTTCTCAAAGTATGTATCCACCTGTAGGAGGTTTACAAACACAACCCGAGGTCTCTTTTCAAGAAAATACCTCTATACCACTGCATATAGGAAATACCCTAAGAGAAACTTGGCAAGATAGCGATCAGTTCATAGCAGGATATCACATACCTATACAACACCATGATATACAACAAACGCCACTATGGCAAAACATCGTGACTTCACCAAATGAAGTCATTTCAACTCTAATAGAAAAGGTTAGAGGGTTAGAACTTGCCCAAGCAAGTCAAAATTTGCAATTCATGCAAGCAGGGAGTTCCAATCCTCCACACCATCCTAGCCAAGTAGATCTCCTCACAGGAGTAGGCACATTAGGCATGACTCCGCAATATTCACAACAAATGCCAACTAGACCCACCATCTCTAACACTGTTCCTCCCGGTCTAGTACAGAACAATCCATTCCTGGACAGTACCCCGTCATACTTAAACATATACTCCAAATCACCACAAGGGGATATGTTCTCCTCTCCCGGCATGTTTGCTCAAACACAGGGGCTTCCTTATGCCCCTGCCAACGCATACGTTGCACCATACCAACAACCCATTCCACCGCCGCTCCCTCAACAGGCACCATCAATGGTCGAAACATATGCGATAGGGACGTACTCAGAATATTTGAAAGAACCCTTGGATTTCACCATACGAAGTGTCATGCTTCCAAGACCTCTTCCTGATTTTCCCAAATACAAAGGAGAGGGAGATCCAAATGCGCATATCAAAGCTTACGCTACAGCCATTCGAGAACTACTCCCATGGGATGGGGTTGTTGCTAAAATAATCCCAAAAACCTTAGAAGGCATCGCTATCGATTGGTATTATAGAATACCTGAGGCTTCCATACATTCATTCAAACAACTCGTGTCAGAGTTCATCAAGGCCTTCGACATGAACAAATTATTAAGAACAGGAATCAGGGAGTTCTTACACATCAAACAAGAACACAATGAATCTATCACCCATTTCATCTAAAGGTGGCGTATAGTTCTTTATTCTTCGGCAAGTGCTCCAAACATGGATCAAATGGAACTATGTGATTTATTCCTTCATTCACTTAGCAGAGAAGTGAAGGAAGAAGTCCAGAAGTTCCCATTAAGAACTTACGATGAAGTACTTGAGAGCGCTCTTTGAATAGATCAAGCGGCAATTGATAGTGGTCGTAAAACATATGGAGCAAACGGGAGGTTAATCGCCCCCAACCAGAACACTACAACTTATCCTACTACCATGAACGTCAATCAAGGACCTAAAATCCTTAACAAAAATCGGGGTGTAACAACAGATGGAGTAACCGACCAGCCTAAAAAGGTAAATGTTGTCAATACTCCATCACAAACTTACAACCAACGAAATAACAACTTTACCCCGACAATCAATACAGTGGATTTTAACCATCCACAACAACAACAACAATGGTGAAATCCCATACAGGGTCCAAGCCAAAATTCAACTAGGTACCAAAACCAGAATTCAAACCAAAAACAACAAACGTAAAATTTTAATAGACAACGGTTTGATCAAAATTTTGGGCCATAATACACATCAAACCAACAAACTAGGAATTACAATCCTAATTCGTATTGTGGTTTCCACAAAATTTGGGGCCATGACACTAGAACGTGTCGTGACTACAATAAATTCATGCAACGCTTGCCAGATGAACAAAAACAACTTTTCATGGATATGTTCTTAGCAGATCCTACGTCACCAACGTCAAATACCTTTTCAGGGGAAGTTTCCCCTCAAAACGCACCCCTGAAAATATTTAATGATCCACTCCCAAATCACGATAACAACAAGCTAAATCTAACTAGGACGAACAAGGGTGTAATGACAGGAAACAATGATTATGAAGCCTCGACCTCGCTAAATCCATTAGTTGCGCCACAACTAGGAAGTCAGCCACGACCTAAGGTAGTCGGTTTGTGAAATTAGGCATTTGAGCTACCCATCGAAGCTATAACAAGGACGCGAGAGTATTTCTCTCAGCCAAGTCCAAGCCACCTGCTAGAGGCATATGACATCCAACAAATCATAGTAAAACCTGTGGGAGCCTATGATTTGATTAACGACCTAACAAAAACCTTCTCGCACATTTCATTCTTAGACTTACTAAACTCTCTCCTACCCATAGAGGCTGCTCTTTTAGAAGCATTAGGTTTAGGTCATCTAATTAACATCACTCCACCGCTGAAACATAGGTAAATCATGTGGACTTTGATGTTCATCCTCCGAAGCGAGGCGAGATAGGGATGTCAAATTCATATTCGAGATAAACAAAATGCCGACAGAGATCTTTGAGATTGCACGCCGAGGTGATCCGGCCTTACCATTTCAAGTATGGGTTTATAACAACTATGTAAAGCGTGCAATGGTTGATGATGGGGTGGCAGTTAACATAGTCCCCTTCTCTTTCCTCCAAAAGCTAGGGTATGGAGAAACCAATTGTTCCACAACTCGAAACACACTAAGGGGCTATGATAGTCTTAAAGCCACCTCGGTTGGAACTATAATATTACCGGTCACCTTAGGACCCAAAACCATCTTGACTGAGTTTTATATTATAGATCGGGAAACTAACTATAATATGATCCTCGGTCGACCATGGATACACCGCATGAAGGCAATCCCTTCTACACTATTTCAAGAAGTAAGGTTTTTACATTTAGGAAAGGTATTCGTGGCCAAAGGTGATCCAAAACCATTTGATGTACACCTAGCTGACTTAAAGAAAAGACCAGGTGTACACTTGGAGTTTGAACTCCCAACAAATCAACTTAATAAACCTACCGACGCAAAAACAAAAGAAAAGTTGGTACCTACGACAGATCTTGAAACTGTGAGCATAGCCAAAGCAACCCCAACCCCCAAAGATGAGGCTAACACTATAGAAATAGTATCATTAGGAACTACTACAAAGATCGTTGAATTGCTAGAAAATGATCTACCAATATTCTTACCATTCGATTCAGTAGGCATAGGATATTCCCTAGGCATTGGCTCTCTTCTAGCAGAGGATCTCTATACGGTGGAAGTAGAATATGCAAACACAACAGATATCCCACCGTCCATATTCCCAGTCAAATATTGGACACTCCATTTTGATGGAGCTAGATGCCGTTACGGAGCAGGGGCAGGTATAATCTTTACTTCCCCTGAAGGAAAAGTCTTACCTTTTTCCTTTAAACTAAATTTCGAGTGCACAAACAATGGCATGCTGAGTACGAAGCCCTCCTCCTTGGCCTCATCTTAGCTAAGAGAATTGGTGTTGATAACATCAGAGTCTTAGGAGACTCGTAATTAGTAGCAAACCAAGTCTCTGAGGTATATGAAACCAAAGCCGAGCACTTACAACTTTACAAAAAAGTTGTATTAGATTTAAGCAAGGAGTTTGACTTCATATCAATTGAAGCAATCCCGCGAGAGGAAAATCTTCTCACCAATTCAATAGCAACTTCAGCATCATGCTTTACTCTAAGCAATAAGTTGGAGGATACCCGTTTCATGATATCCCTTCGTGATGAACCATTGATAAAAATAATGACAAATTCTCTTTTAAACGGAAATGAATCTACTATCCTAGACCACACTGATAGTGATATGGCCACTCTAAATTACTTAAACGCCTATGCGGCACTACATCTCTCCTATCATATGATAGATTTTTCCTTAATCCCACATTCGTCTTCCTACTTCGGAAATCCTATGATGGAACTTCCCTCACAAACAGAACCTAGCGTATACACAGTAGAAAATAGGGACGATTTGGATTTACCTCCAACCCCACCTGAGTTTGAAGAAGGTAACGCCTCTTTGATCAAAGAAACAATTGATATTAACATCGGAACGGAAGATGAACCAAGGATATTGAAGTTAGGATCCTCGTTAACCCCAGAGGAAGTAGAAATACACACTCGGATCCTCAAAGAACATCAGAAGGTGTTTGCATTTAATTATAAAGAAATGACAGGGGTTGCACCCCACATTGTGGTGCACAACCTCATCACTAAATCAGATGCAAAACCAATTAAACAAAAATTGAGACCCATGAAACCCAAGGTAGCTCTCATGGTAAAAGAGGAGGTAATAAAACTCCTCCAAGTAGGATTCATCAAGCCAGTCGATTACTCCCAATGGGTATCTAATATCGTTCCGTTCTCAAGAAGAATGGGAAGATATGCATCTGCATAGATTTCTGAGACATCAACAAAGCATGTCCTAAAGATGACTTCCCGTTGCCATCCATTGATGTCATTGTTGATGCAACAATTTGGGTTTGAACTTTTGTCTCTCATGGATGGATTCTCGGGATACAATCAAATTAAAAATATCGAACAAGATCAAGCTAAAACCACATTTATAACTCCTTGGGAACCTATTGCTATGTTGTTATGCCATTCAATCTCAAGAATCTTTGGTGCTACATATCAGCGAGCTATGACATATATATTCCACGATCTAATTCATAAAATCATGGAATCCACGTAGATGACTTGTTGGCTAAGGCCAAGAAGCGTTGTGACCATCAGGAAGTACTCATGCACAGTTCGTAATCGCCAAGTTCATTTTAAACCAAATCATTTACAGGTATGGTATCCCACAAATCATTATCTCCGATAATGGAACTTCTTTAAAAATGAAGAGGTTCGCGAGCTATGCAATAAGTTTAAAATAAGCCATCATACTGACTTCCTTGTATTACCCTCAAGCCAACTGACAGTAATTTGAATCGACAAATAAAACACTAAAAGCCATTCTCCTTAAAACGGTGAAAGAAAACAAACGAGATTGGAACTTGAGTTATATCCGGCCTTATGGGCCCACCGAACCTCAATAAAAACACCAACGGAAGTAACTCCTTTCTCACTAGTATTCGGGGCAGAGGCAGTTCTCCCACTCTAGGTTGAAATACCCAGTCTCCGCATTTCATTACAAGGGATTCTGGATGAAGATGCTTACAGGGAAGCACGTCTCTCCCAATTGGAAAGCCTAGATGAAGCTAGGTTAGATGCTGAGCAACGAAGCATAGAGTCTATGCCAACCGGATGTGCCGGAATTATAACAAGAAAGTCTATGAATGCGACATATATGAAGGTGATCTAGTTCTAAGGCTAGACAGCCGGATCGACAAGAAGACCGACGAAGGAAGGAAATTCGGCCTAAATGGTTGGGCCCATACCGAGTCATGAAGGACTATGGAAATGGTGCATACCTCCTATGTACACTAGAAGGTGAGGAATTTGGCGAAACAGTCAATTCCCTGCACCTCAAGCGGTTCTACGCATAAGAAGCTAGCACTACTTATATATATATCTACATTGCATCTTCATATAGATTAGGATCATATTGTCCGCTTGTTTCATACACAAATGGTGATCAAGGAATCTATTCTCAAAGAAATTCATTACAAACTCATGATGTTGTTGGCATAAACATTTTAATCATAATTCTCCATTTTCATGATATCGTCAAATTATCTCGGAATCATTTTATCAAATGAAGCTAGAAATGACAAAGTCTTAACGATAACCATACCAAGATCTGCAAGTTTATTCTCACTGTTGGTTTCTTCTTAGGGTAGGTGTCTTTCCTATGGTTTGTTCTAGAAGCTTCATGGTGTCACATCTATCCCATATGTATATCTCTTTGGAAATAAACACATACTGACATTTTACTCAAATAAACAATTCAAACATTGATCAAACAGAAAATTTTAATTTTACACATTTCCTTGCCCCACCAACCTTTAGTGATGAGCTTGCGTCTCTTACTAGTGACGTAGAGTTGGGAAAGGATGGAAATGCCCTTACTCGCCTATGCTTTTCCCACGGTGATAAACCCACGCTTCTTACTAGTAGCATGGGGCAAAGTGTAGGGGGTCCTCTTGACAAATAAATGTAAAAGGTCATAAACAAACAATTCAAACTTTGAAACTTTGAGTAAAAAACAAATGAATCGGGATGTTCAAAATCACAAGAGAGTTAAAATCCTAAAAACCCAGATTTTGTCTACTATGTGGCCATCTACGAGTCTAAGTCTGGATAAACCACAAAGCAAGTTGCATCCAAAACTATGAAGTCACTCGAGTGGAGTAGACTTGTGGTGTCCTAATTTGGTTCCGCTAAATCTTTGTCTATCTTTCATCACTACCATTTCACTACACCTCATAACTTGTGCCCTTCCCAACTCTTGGTGATAAGCCCTCGCATCTTACTAGTTGCGTGGAGTTGGGGTTAGGGGCAGGTTTATCTGTTCATCGTACCGGTTTATTTTCATCACTTTGCCAAAACAAACATGAAGTATCCAAAATTGCTTATAGAAACTAAGATTCAAAATCACATTATATCTACATTATCATATATCAGCATCATGAAACACAAAAGGAAAGTAAAACACTTGCATCATTTGTTCACCATTGCATATATTCTAAAAAGAAACATATAAACATACATCATAGTATAGGAAACTGGAAATAGAAAGTGAGCCATGAATACCAAGAGTTTGATCCAGAACAAAAGTACATATATATAAATAATCAACGTTTATATACAATGCCATCATGCACTAAGCATGGTCAAAATGCTCAAAGAGCCCGGGATATACAAAAGAATATATAGTACAAAATCTACGAGAGCCAAGTGGCTTCTCAATCCCTACGAGACCCCTCTGAAGGTGCACGCCCACGCCTAGGACTCCGGCTATGCCGGCGCTCTGAATGCATGAAGGGCTCAGGATCCCAGGGCAGCCACAGTCTCACCATGAGAATGGCTCCTCATCAAGCGCTCAGCCGTCCTGTACCCCGCTAACTCTGTGTGAAGGGTCAATACCATCCTGGCCACATGCCAGACTAGAGCGAAGACATCGGTATGTCTACCAGCTGCTGAAGGCTCCCCAACGTCCACGGACAGCTCTGCGCGGGTCCTCTCCATGGGGATCATCAGGGTATCGGTGCATACCCTGCGAATCAAATCTCGCCACTCATCGGCGGTCTCTGCAAACAAAGGAGAAAACAAATTAGAAACCAAACAAGAAATTAAAAGATATAAGATAGCAACTAAAATGATCTTAAATTAAACAAACACTAGAAGGGAGAGAAGGTAACTTACTCGAGATCACCAGGCCTCCAAGATGGATCTATGGGATCAGCGCCCACCACGGATGCCGCTGCCGACTGAGGGGCTGCTCCTGTGGCTAGAGCAACGTAACGCCCGCAATAGACTCATCCTCCCCATGGCCCTGGGAGAGTGGCTCCTCTGAAACCAGAGTCACCCTCTCTGCACTCTACTCGGCCCTCTCTGCCTGCATGATATCCTGGGTGTCGTGCCACTCAGGATCACTATCCTCGGTCTCCTCCTCTGTCTCTCCCCCTGTAAACTCCTCAGACTCGGAGTCTACCTCAATGGGGTCATCACTGCTATGGGTGGGACCCACGGAAATCTGAAGCAAAGGTGCCTGAGGCACACCGGCTCTCCCTCTGGCACGTACTATCCTCCTAGGCTGCAATAGGAACGCCAGGAGTAACCACTGTCCAACCCCGGCCTCTAGGCTCCCCTCTAGCCTCTCGGAGTGATCTGTATATTGGTGCCACTGGGGGAAGCATACCCATGTATGGTAAGCCAAACTGCTGAGGAACACGACCAAAGGGGTGCATCTCCACTCACCCCACTCTATCAATAAGCTACCTTGTCGTGGAGCGGAGATCAAGGTAAGAGCCTCCTTGCCCCATATACCGCGCTATAGTCTAGTATGGTGTGGCCTCCATGTCGGCGGTAGTCAATGAGGCAGGCGGGCGATGAGGTGCTCTAAGCACCAACATGTCTGTCCATCTGGCTGCCCTCACAGCTCCAGGATCTGCCACCTCCACACCCCTGCTATAAGGGATGAAATGCTCATAGACCCAACTCATGACTAGGGTCGGATGGCTCAAGACTGCCCCTATAAATGGACCACCCTGTATAATTCGTGGTAGGTGGTCCCAAGAATTTCTACTCCCCAGGCATATATCCGACCGTGCCCCTCTATCTGTGCAATAATGGGGGACCAATAGTATAATAGTGTATCTCCTCCCTTGTCCCCGATCAGTCTCGAGGTAAGGATCCCCATGATGGCCTGGTGAAGTAAGGGGATGGGCAAAGAAGGAATGGATCGAACTCTAACCCCCTTCTTCGACCCCGTAGAGATGACTGCATCTCCCATATATGTGGCCCACTATGCAATCTGTGCCCGTGAGCCTGTTGTCTCTAGGGTGAGTCATCTCCCGATGATCGGGACCCCCAGAATGCGATAGATGTCCTCCAATGTAATAGTCCACTCACCGCGGACCCCTAGCAATCGAAAGGTGTTCCGATCTCGCATCCCAAGATGAGAAAAATCACAAAGGATGTGACTAGATGGTGTAACATGGGGCACACGTGAAATGCGTAGTATCCCAGCCCGCTGAAGAGTGTCCTCCTCATCCTATGAGAGGGCATCTAGAACCCCTAGGAGCCAATCACACTCCCTCTCTCGCCTGCATACACCCAAAAACACACAAAACAGAGCAAGTTAGCATCCAAGTAATACTGGAAAAATCATGAAAGCACGTAGAAATGCTAAAAATACAAACACAATCTCAAATAGATGTTCCTTTTACATTCTATGCAAAACCGCCATACGAGCGGGAGGAGCGTTTTGTAACCGCCACCTTAAGGGCGGCGGTCATGTAACCGCTGCCCTGGGCAAGGCGGCGGTCGTGGTCCGAAAACCCACGCGGGTTTTTAAATTTAAAAGGCCTAAAAAGTGCAAAAAATGACCATTTTACCTAAAAACAAAGCCTACCCAGTAGGTGCCCCCTAGGTGGACCTTTTAACACTAACATTTTCAAAAATTACCCCCCCATGACAAAGTATTTAGCATTTCAAATTTAAGGGGGTAAAAAGGATAAATTGAAGAAAACTAACCTGTGATCTCACGGGTCGATGTTCCGCACGTGGAGGCATGATCGCTATGTCGTCACGGACGTTTTGACTCTACTCACGCAAGAAACCGTCACCGTGGGTCCCAGAGCTCAAAATCAATCAAATCGACTCGCACAAATGAATAGGAAAATGGGCCCACTTTCATATATAGCACCCTGGTTTGTTTTAAATGACTTTTTCACAAGTTTGGAGCGCCGACGGAGGTAAGTTCCTATCCCCGCGCAAATGGTACGTTCTCATTTCCCTATTATTTTAGCGTTTATTTTTCAAGTTATTGTGTCTATCTACTCTTGAGTTCTCTTTTCATTTTGCAGGTAGCGGGAATCTTGGACGGCATCATTTCAACACACGAGATGTATCAGGTATAACTTCTAACTTCCCATTTCGGGATCGTTATACTCGGACCCACTATTTTATGCCTCTTCATGGCTAAAATGCTTCTCGAGGGGGCAATATGTACGTACCCAAAATTATAAGGTACTGTACTACCAGAACAACGTGACACGTGCCCCAATGATGATGCAGGTCTCCTCGCAAGGTGTTTGGGATCCAGAAAAGCTCTCCGAGTGTGCGTTAACATCCCGCATGCCCCGCTTAGCCCCCGCATGCTTTATTTTTCCTTTTCCCCTCTTTTCTTGGCCTTTTTCTCTTGATGAATGAAACTACCGCCCTGCTGGCGGCGGTCTGATGACGCCGCCCCGAACAGGCGGCGGTCTCAGAACCGCCGCCCGCTCGGGCGCTTGATCCTTACACGTTTTCCAGAAAGCTCTTTTAACATGACTCACGTAAATTCAACGTTTTACCAGCTTTCTTTCACCGCCATAAGCTTGCATTTATGATTCTGGTTCCCTGGAATAGTGTTTTGCCATTGTTTATAGTTTAAGAGTTCTATTTGGCTTTTACCTTGGGTAAATGTAAATGCTATAAATAGTTGGCTTGTGCTCAAGCAAATGGCCCCTCAAAATTTGCCTCTAATTTCTCTTTGCAATAGATTTAGTTTTCCTTTTGCTTAGAATGCTTAGTTTCTTTCATTGCATGCTTAGTTAGCATTGTTTCTTGTTAGTAAGCCACATATCCATCTTGTCAAAATCGCTTTTATTTCATCTAATCCATTGGAGTAGAATAGCTTAGGAGCCATTAAAGTTGCAGGTTTTACTCCTCAAACATGATAGTTTGGGTTACGGACGCTTTATGTTGCATGACTCATGATAGATCCCATTAGGAATTGCATAAGCCAAGCTCTGTACTCTTGCACTATCCCTCTCCTACTTGCATTGTATTGGTCGGTGTTCCGAGCTGCCTTTATCCCAATATCTACTTGTTGATGCTAGCATTACACGCTTTTACGGATCCATGTGAACACGAAGGAGCGAGGAGATCATACTAAGGGGACAAGATCACACACACCAAAAGTAGATTCACCACTGCTCTGCAGAATCCAGGTTCTAGCTTTCAAAGTTCTAGTTAGAATCATATCAAATAGAGTAGTTAATTGCTTTATTTCAGTTAATTCTACTCTCGATATTGCCAGGGAAGCTGTGGGGATTGATAGTTTCTGAGAAACTATGATTCACTCCTCACTTCTGAGGTAGGATCGAGAGTCTTGCAGATAGATTAGATAAGCTATTTCATTGTTTAGAATAGATCTACAAATTACACAGACAAATAGCTACACTCGGTTATTTTGTTTGTTTTAAATTGATTATTTTAGTTGTCATTTCTAGATATTTTAAATAGCTGCTTTCTTAAATTCGTAAAGCTCATCAGAAAACACAAAAAAATAGAGAAGTTATATATGCTATAGATATACTTCACATAGGTAAATTTTATTTTACTGTAGTTCGCTTTACTTTGTTGCTTTTGTATGACAATCACGGGACCTAGAGAGCCCAGGGAATATGTATTCGAGCCAATCGTGCCTCAGCCCAATCTCATCACAGCGATAACTGATATAGATCAAAATATTAGGATTCAAGTCTTCCGAACAACGGTAAGCTTGCAACAAATCAATTCCCAATTGAGTGGGTTAAACGTAGAAGATGACCAAGCACACACGTTTTGGTCAAATCAACTGAACTATAGATTACACTAGACAACATTCATATGACTGTAGAAGGGTTCGAAAGAGAACAAACCTTTGGTTGTGATCCTTTGGTCCCATGGCCAGATGCAGGAGACACTCTTCTAGATATAGATACTAGCCTAAGAATCTAGGTTGCACGAAAGCTTTGTAGGGTATTACGAGAAAATGACACAGATTATTGATCCTAAATATAGAAGCTAAGAAAGCATACGATTACTAGATATTAGGGATTAATACTTTATTTCACGCATGACCATAACAGGTCCACAACAACTAAGAATCTACGGTTGTGACCCACAGATCCCGCAGCCTAACGAATCCACAGGAGAATTAGACAGACACCAGCCTACGTACACTAGTATTCAGATCTACCCGACTTCCACCTATCATTATCAAACAATTATCCTTGCTAGACACAGCAGCTAATAGAGCTAGGGAATTCTGGACTAGGCCAGAGAATCGTCCATAGAATTGGCTATATTTACCATCCACCATATGACCTTATCCAGAAACGTATATGAAACTATCCCAGGTCATTTTCCACGTATTCCACAACCCATAGATCGAATCATGCCAGAGCTCGATATTGATTGGAGCCTTCGAGCAGTCATCCTTGCCGATCAATCTATCACACTAGTTCAGGTTAGAAGGGCCTTCTTTGCCTTAGATTCACAAATTCCACTAGTGCGTATTGAAGACATTAGATTGCCTAACTAGTTTGTCTGCATCCCATATTTATTCCATCCCCACCGGCTGTCTCGGCACGACCTCGGGAGGTCGGGTATGAGGAAGAGTTGCTTGTAGATTCCCGCGCTCGCTTGTCACTTTTCCATCGTGCGGTGATACCTGTAACATTTGAAATGATAGCTAGAGCTTAAACAATCCATTTTCAATAGCTTCCTCATAGTTGATATTTACATCTACAGAGTTAGAGGACACACCAAATCTAGTATCATCATTAAGAAAATTTATATTTACAATTGTATTGTTAACATCTCTTCTTTGATAAGGGAATTCAATGAGCAATTGTTATGTCAAAAAGAAATGTGTCCAGGAGTAACGCAAAACATAAAACCTCGTACAACTTTCTAGATTTTTATCCAATTTGTTTCTTAGTTTTGATTTTACAAAAGATAAAGCACTAAAAACCCTTTCATCCTCCACAGATCCCAAAATCATTATTTGGCACAACTCGTATAATTAAAAATATTCACTGATGTCTTCTGTAACACACTACTTTTGTAGATTTTTCGCGTGAGCATTGTAATTGCACCATTCTCTTAAGGTTCATTTGAACAATGATATTGATTAACCATTGTCGTTGTAAAATGAGATTATTTCAAGACTTTATTAAGTCAATATCTAGTATATCTTTGATTTTAATACCATTGAACTTGGATATCTTTGTGAAATTACCCATTATTTTACCCATGGATTTATGAAATAGCTTACTAACCAAATGTGCACAATCACCTATAGTATCCCAAAATTGGATTCATCACTCCCGAGCTTCAAGAATGTTATCTTTACTAAAACTCTTTTTGATTTCAGATGCTAAGGATTGTGTGAATTTTTAAGAATTATTCGGGTATCAACTATAATAGAATCAAACAAAACATAAGTCACGGGAACTTCTTCTCTTTTCAATCGTGGAATATCTTGTCATTTTTGTAAGTGTAGTGGTATCTCCTCCCATTAACATTGATATAAAGGTGATCATGGATATTAAATATCAAATAATTATTAGGATTATTAACATCCAATAAAACTTTCCAGCTATCAAAAAAGGTGTATCAAAACTTTGCTCGACAAGTACAAGATATCAAGAGATTGACATATCCACTTTCTCATTCATATAAAATCAACAATATAGATGGATCTCTCTTGTGCATGATTCATCAATGTATTGATCTCCTTCAACATTGGTAGAATTTCAACCAATGTAAGTAATGTTTCCATATCCGTTAAACAACAACAAATCCTTAGCTTTGTCAACTTCATTATGATATTTGTGCATGAAACCATCCAACGATGGATACTCCTCACAAATTCTGCATGCAAGCTCATATAAAGAAATCCACCTTATATCAACATCCTTTAGAAGATTTTTACCATCTGTAATTCCAATTGCAAATTTTTGAAACTCAAGAAATTACTTTGGATGATTGCCATATAGGAATGCAGTTCTCTGATAAGGTCTTCTACTCTTGCAACATTTTCAAAGTTTCTAACTATTTTATATGTTAGATTCATTTTGTGAGACATGTAATGAATTGCAAACATAGAAGGGGCTATTTTTTTGTAATAAAAACACAACCCAGATTTGATGACCTTGTATAACTAATGCACCAACACATACCAACTTCATAGCAATTTCATATTCATTCATGCCAACAATATCTTTCAAATTGGAAACAACTATTTTATATAGGTTTTCAGCATTGTAATTTTCAACCATTTTCTATACAACCAACAGATGTGGTTGCCTTATATGATTTTCAAAAGTATAAACATGGATGCATACCCATGAGGTGTTGTCAACTATTGTTACTTCATCAATTGATAGAGATATAAACTTTACATTTTTACACTCTCTTTCAAATCTTCCTTTTCAATCATTGCAAGGCATTTAGCCATTTCCCATGCATTGTTATGACCAATGAGATTGAGGAACATTGTGCATTCCATTATATTGAAACAAAATTTTGAAATCAATGAAATCAAAAATAGGTCTTCCCTTCTTAAGGATGTGGAATATGGTAGAGAACTATATGCTTTTAGCATGCAAATTTGATTCAATCACCTTACCAATTTGTGATGTGATTGTTCCGCCCTTTTCCATGAGATGTCTGTGTCTTTTTTTCTCAGCTTCATACTCTACTGTGTATTTAACATGCATACATTCTTTTCACTTTTCCATTTATGTGTTTTTATTTTTGGCCATCCTCCTATTGTACAGTCACATATTATTTTCCACAATGTTTTTCAATTGTGTCTAACTTCAGTTGCATTTTTGTTGCTTTCCTAGTTTCCAGGTACATATTGTACATGTACATTCAGTTGGGATATCTTCAAAATTAGCTAGCTCTACAGGTTCAATAAAAGGAAATTTTGTAGCCCACTCGAACTTATATGTCCTACCAAGTGTCCACATATTCTTGTTTGCTTTCAAAGTTTTACTTTTGTGACCAGAATTTTTAGGAATATCTCGATCATCTTGTTTCCTCTTTCGTGAACCAAAATTTTCATTTGATTTTGGTGTTACATTTTGTTGAGTATTTGAATCCTCTCCATGTGGCATCTTGATTAACTAAAAATGGATTTTAGAAGTTAGTCTTAAAATGATGACAACAATGAAATAACTTATATAGACTGAAATATAAATGTTAACTAATTTATTTTATATTATAAAATGAAGTGAAATAATTTAAATAGGAGGAAAAAGGTACTAACCTGAAATGGACTTACCTTGCAGGTGGTCTAGAACTAGATTGGATGATGAACAGGTGGAATAGAGTATGATAACACACCTCAGGAAGTTACAACAGGTGAAGATTTAGACAGTAATGGGGAGTCTGCGGGGGAGGATTAGGCGCTTGTAGGCACCCCTGGTCTACGGTATGTGTGCCCTAGTCTATAAAATAGCTTGGAACATGATTCGAGTTAGTCGCTAGGTCTTCGTAATAACTTACCTCTTGTTGCGTGGATGTCACACTAGCTTCGTTGATGTCATTGTAGATATTCAATGAATAATCTCCTACAAAACCCCACACAAAAGCATCAAACCCTAAAAAGAAAGATGCAAATGAATGGTTCAGACTATCCTCAATTGCTAAATGGATGGACTTATGATTGAGAACTGCACTACATCTCAGACTCGATGTAGTTCTATGTGCTTGTGTGTGTAATCATGTGCATAGGGTTCCCTAGCTCTAATGGCACCAAAATAACGAGTAATAGCTAGATGTAATATGTAAATGGTGGATGGAATATAATGAATACAACCCTTCCTATGCAAAGTATGTGATGCAAAATAGTGCCCAAATGCAGTCCCTTGCCTTAGTAGATAGCTGTCCATTAGTAGAAATAGTTTGCCCCTAAGATAGTGTGTATGTTGTATCATTTTGATCGAATTATGGTTGTTATGAGTTTGAACATGTTAATAAATTGATTGATTTATTGTCTTGATTGATTACACATAGAGAGATTTTACGCTAGTTGCTCCTGGCTAGGTCATTAGGGGGAATTGATATAAATTGATGAAATATCACATGGAGAGGTTTTATATTTGTTTCCCCTAGGTTAGGTCATTAGGGGGAAGTGATGAAATGTCACATATAGAAATTGTACACTTGTTTTCCCTATGTTAGGTCATTAGGGGGAATCGATGGTGAAATGTCACGTGGTAAATTAGTAAATGTTTGAAAATGATGAATTGGTAGTGTTGATTGATCACATGGTGATGTAAGGGGGATTATGACCCCATGATATGCCCCCTTTCAACGAAAGGGGAAGTGATGATAAGAATGAACACTAAGCCAAAAGTAAGCACGAGATAGAGAGGAAGTGATAGAAATTGTCAAAATGTGTACAGATTGAATGAAAGACAATGTTAAGAAGATATAATGCATGTGTAATGTGTATAGTACGATGATAGGAAAAATTCTAAAAATAATGCTACAAGAGGGGAGAAAATCGAGTAGAAACACTCAAGATATGACAAAATAGAGTAGTATGTATTAGTTGTGAGAATAAGCACAAAATAATGACCATAGTAAAGTAGGTGATGAAAAGTAATTATAAGTAGTGAAGTGAAAAAGTGATTAGTCACCTCATTTTTCTTTGACACGATTGTGAGATTGAGCACTAAGTGAGTGAAGATGTCGCAAGTGAGAGCAACACATCCTAGCTGGTTTGAGAGGGTGGTGACTATCATAACATCATGGATGACAATGGAATTGGTAAGTAAGATGGTTTTTCAAAAAATGTGTGTGTAATACTTGGTTTTATTGGATTTTTGAAAATTTGAGATTATGAAGTTTCTTGGCATTTTATACCTAGACAATAGCGGTGAGGGCATTAGTGACCCTTGGGATAGGAGCACCGAGATGTGGGCACTCGTGTCCTACTCATGGGCACCCAGTCCTACATCTTGACGCATTTGTGGTCCAGAATGTGCCTATTTGATCTATAACAATGCAATTGAGATTTCTAGTGTATAGTAATGTGATAAGTGAGTATATTTGGACTTGTATAGTGTTCTAACGTTGTGTTTGTTATCATTTTGTGGTGTGCAGAGGGATATTCACTCAAGGGAATTCCACGGTGGTCATCATTTGAGTACTTTTCTTGGGTTGGGATTATCGGATGGTGAGTAGTATGTTATGGACCGTGTCACCACAACACATTGCATGGATGGGGATGTATCCACAATATGTCTCGTATTGATAGTCGTATGTTAGAGGTGGTGTGTGGATACGTGTACATTTTGGTTTCCTACGGGTAAGATGACAATTATTTTGGAGGATTTTTATCACATACTACGATTTTCAGTTATTGGAGAGAGAGTACATGTTATGTCATTGGAGGATATGGAGAAATAGATGCGATCTCGCTAAATGGTATTTTATGGGGACTCGAGTACCTGTCAAGGACCATATCAATTTTCATGTTATCTTGAGGTCACGGATTCCATGCTTGTAGAAGTTCATCGCCGTTGTGATTGCTTCATCTATAGCAATAGAGGGAGGAGGTTTAGGAATCTTGTATAAGATACACAATATATGTCGGTGGATAGAGGAGGCAATCACTAGATACACATGGGCACGATGTGTGTGTGGAGAGCATGCGTGAGTGACAAGCTGCGGTGGTAGACGTCTAATAACATTTGCACTAGATGGAGGAGACAACTTAACCTGAGTAGAAACATGCGAGAAAAGGTAGAGGATAGATGGACCACTCGTGTGAGTAAGATCCAAAGGAAATGATGCCCTTATCCTCTAATTATTTCAATCTTTCATGAAGGGAGAAACAATCATTTTCCCTATGGCCATTGAGGCGATGATAATTACAATAGTGTTGATCACACTGACATTGTAGATGATGTTGTTGATGATGCTGGTTAGAAGGCAAGAAAATTAATCACTCATTAATTAAAACACACAGCACATCATGTGGTCGAGTGTGATGAGAAAAGTGCAATGGTTCACGTGGAATGATGGAGTAGATGGAGAAGTAGTATGTCATGGAGGAGGAGAAGAAGTATGATTCAGTGATGGAGAAGGTTGATCCCGCTTTTGCTAGGTTGAGATGGAAATCGTGTAGGACACTCCACCGATGTCAATGGAGGAGCACTAGATGATACAATAGAAGTGGAGGTATGTGGAGGAGCAATGACATATGTCAAAAGAAGATCTTATTGTAGGTCTATGACTTTGTAGCACAAAATAGTGAATAAATCACATGTATCATATTATAATATTTTTTTAAGCATGTGAATTTCTTCTCTAAATCAATAGGTTCGAATACCAGTTCATGCATAAAATCATTTAACCATAAGATATAATCCTTAATAGATTCTAGGGTCATTATTGTTGATAAAAATGAAGGAAAGCGTTCTCCATGTCATAGTAAGTACTAATGGACCCAAATGGAAGATGAGTGTACCATTGTAAAGCCTCATTAATAAGACTGTGTCAAAAGGCCTTAAGTAATAACCTATCATTAGAATAGGGTCCATAGCCATGCAATAATGTTGGAGATGTGAATGAGGGTCACCAGTACCATCAAAACATGTGAATGTAGGCATGATAAAGTCCTTAGGAAATGTAGAGTTATTCTTGGGAATATGGTTACCATGTAATGAGTTGTTGTCAATAGAAGCATAGTAAGCCCTACTTTCTAAAGTGAGAGACTGAACCTGAGATTGTAATTGACCTACGACATGCATGAGAGATAGGATATCTTGTGAAGGAATAGTAAAATATGGAAATAATGTATTGAGCGGTTGTAACTTTCCATTATGAGTGATCATGGGAATATCAAGAGAAGATAAAGGAGATTCCAATGCTAAAGGCACACTAGGAGTGGGTGCCGAAGAATCTATAATAGATGATATAGATGGAATACCCATAATAAAGTGGTAGGATTAACATCGAAAACATCCATAGGAAGTGAAGTGACCAATGGAGACAAAATAATGAGAAGATGAACTAATATGTGTAGATGATGTGATAAAAGGAGATGAAATGGTAGGAGAAGAAGAACCAACAGATGGAGACGACTCATGCACTATGCTAGATGTAACCTCAAGAGAAAGTGGCGATGGAGATTCACACTTGGCAAAATGAAAAGTAGGAGAATCATGGCTATCAACTATGTCATCAACATCTCCTAAAGACTCAGATATGAGAATGTCATTAAGCGTACTATTGATAGGGTCATCAAAAAAATATGAAGGTGTATGAGAACTAGTATGTGAGGAATGATGAGAAACACTATCAAAGTAGAAGAATTGTGAGATGGAACTATAACATTGGCGTGACTAGGAGAAGAATCGATATGCACATATGAGCGATTGCCAATACCAAGCATATAATCGATAAGAGAATCATCTAGAACTTCCTTAGAAATATTAGGAGGATTGCTAGTAGTCGTATAACATGATGTATAATGAATAAAGGCTACTGTGTCGTCAACAATACTAATGACAATAGGATAATTTTCAAAAAATTAATAGGCACATATTGTTAACCATCTAAGAGTTGTTGAATATTAGTTGGAAGAGTAGGATTACCATAGAGATCTCGTGAGTTCAGCGATGGAAATGTCATCATAGATAGGATTGACACTAAAATGAGACATGATGGGCTGAGAAGAAGATGAAATATGCTTAGCCATTAGGGTTTGAAGTGGATCCTACGGTAAAAATGTTCTAAAGTATGGGTTCACCAAAATGATTAACTAAAATAATGGATTTTAGAAGTTAATCTAAATATTACAACAATGAAATAATTGATATAGACTGAAATATAAATGTTAAATAATTTATTTGACATTATAAAATGAAGTGAAATAATTGAAATAAGAGGAAAAAGGTACTAACATGAAATGGACTTACCTTGTAGTGGTTTGGAACTGGAATGGATGATGAATAGGTGAAACAAAGTATGAAAACACACCTGAGGAAGTTGCAGCAGGTGAATATTTGGATAGACTGGGGCGTATGGGGGAGGATTATGGTGCCTATGGGTGCCCTGGTCTACAATATGGGCACCTTAGTCTACATAACAACTCGAACCTAAGTTTGAATTGGTCGCTAGGTCTTCGCAATAAATCATCTCTTGTCGCATGGATGTCTAACTAGATTTGTTGATGTTGTTGTACATCTTCAATGAATAATCTCCTACAAAACCCCACACAAAAGCATAAAACCCTAAAAATAAATATGCAAATGAATGGGTTGGACTCTCCACAGCCTACCATATGGATGGAATTATGATCGAGCAACCGCACTACATCTCAAAACCGATGTAGTTCTATTTTCTTGTGTGTGAAATCATATACATAAGGCACCCTAATGCTAATGAAACGAAAATAGTGGGTAATAGCTAGATGTCGATGTAATTGGTGGATGGAATAGAATGAATACAACCCTTCATATGCAATGTGTGATGTAGAATAGTGCCCAAATGCAGTCCCTTGCCTTAGTAGATAGCTATCCCTTAGTATAAATAGTCTACCCTTAAGATAGTGTGTATATTGTGTTTATATAGGGATTTCTTGCTCAAATTTCGACACTAATGACCCAACATGTCAACTAGTACCTAGGGAATGAGAGGAAAGCCATAAATACCAACCTCGAAACTCTAAATGAGAACCAAGTGTGACTGGGACCAGGGCACCTAAAATGACTAGGGCACCGACGGTGCCCCAATCCCTTCCTAAGTACCCTAGTCAAATACTAGAGATGACCAATGAGTAAATAATGATAGCTGAGATTCCATGAGAAATGACTAGAACTGTGTAAATAATAGATAACCACACAAAATACTCAACGAGAATGACTGAATAAACCGACATGGGAGGACTAGGGGATGAGCCATTACCGAATACTTTTTTAACGTAAGATCCATATATAAAACAACATACTTTGTGGTATAATCATAGTAGTAAGTGCATGATTTTGTGACTACACATTTCAATAGGAATATCTTGAAGCTCTGGAATAGAAACAAGAATATCTTCAAGCTCTAACATCTCAACAGGAATATCTTCAAGCTCTAGCATGTTGTCATCATAAGTATCATTTGGTTTATATTGTGTTCAAGTCATGTCCACTTCAATAATACCTTCCACATAGTTTGTACTCTAATTGATTTCAGTGATAGCTATATGGGTGCTAGTGGTTGTTGTATTGGTAGCAATAGAGTTTTCAAAATACTTGAACAATGTTGAATTTTGAGATAGTTTGGTTACGTTATGGATCATCCGAGCACTAGTATTTTCCATTGAGTTTTGATTTGGGATCTAGTATCCAATCTACACCCTTTTGGACATATATACCCTTTTTACACATCTACACCCTTGTTGCACATTTGCACCCTTGTGGCATATATGCACCCTTGTTTCACATTTGTACCCTTCTTACACATATACACCTTTGTCACACATCAAAAACCTAATTTTTCATGCATCTTCACCCTTTTCGTGTATCTTTACCCTTGTCATGTGTCTTCAACTTTGTCACACATCTTCACTTTTGTCACACATCTTCACTTTTGTCACGCATCTTCATCCTTGTCATGCATCTGGACTCTTTTTGCATGTTAACAAAACTTAATTATCATGCATCAACAAGCCTCAATTTTTACACGTCAAGTAAGCCTTACTTGTCGTGCATCTATAATCGAGTTACAACTTGATTATACTTTGCAAGTTCACGAGTTCGAATGACACCTATTAGTAAGATACTAGTATACTACCCGAAAAATTACTTATGTTTATATAGGAGTAGTTTTCATAGTAGGTGAAGTTGATGCTAAAAAAATTATCTTGGAGAATTTTGGTGAACAAGATAACTGTCTTACTCAAAAATTTGCCTTTTATGATTTTATAAATATGGCATATTCGCCAACTTATGAATCTTCACCATTAAAATTTTCCCTGCTACAAACATATAGTTTTTCGACTAATAAATATTTAGGTACCATTATTAGGTGTCCACACAATGTAATATCTCCATTTGTAAACAAATAAGACTTATTATCTCAACTTTAAACTATATTTTATAAAGTGAAACTCCTTTTTATCACTTTTGTTTCACACACGTAGACCTAAAAAATGGGCCCTTAACATTTATTTAGTGTTATTTTATACATGTGTTGGTTTTGGATACCTAAAATAGTGCAAGTACTTTTTTATAATGGATTTTAAGTGATTTTGTGCATAGGATTGGTTAACTCAAACAAAAGGGATTGATTGACATATAAACACTTCTCATTAAATCTATTTCTTTTGTAACTATTCTTAAACATTTTTCTAATTCTCATTCTTTTATTTTAGTATGTAATTTGGGAATTCCCAACTTGTTGATTTCATCTAATGTCATTCTTTTGTGTCTAGGATAGAGAAGATCACCTTAGATAAAACTAGTTGGCATTTTTGTCTAAGACTAGTGATTATATCCTCCCTTTATTTTCACTTAAACTTGTCAAAATTATTTTTCTTTGGATTATACTTTTGGACCTTTTCAATTTGAATTCGGTCAATCACATGCCATTTTTTTACATTTTAGGTTTGATCGCTATATAAAAAATTATTTAGGATTGTTATAGGGGATCCTTACAAGACCAAGACAATTGGTATCATAAAAATATCTATTCCATGTGCAAGTACATAGTTGATTACTTGTATTTGAAAATCAAGCACACTTATTGCATGCATTACACCTTGTGCAAATAAGTTTAGGGAATGATGTGTAAAATCACATTGATATCAAATGTTCTCACACACCTACCTAAGAGGGTGATCCAAAACTCAAGGGGGTTTTGTTATTAGGAGAGAATAACAATTGTACCATATGTAATAGAAAATATATCTCGAAAATATATGTATACTGTTTAAAATTATCTCTAAAAAGATATGTATATATTTCTCAAAATACCGTGATTACACTAGTTACATCCGCCAAGAGATGTATGAATTTTCTTTGTGGGTTACATATACTTATATACTATTTTTAGAAATATGAAGAGGCATCTAGAATAATGTGTAAGGTCACCAATCTCAAGGGAGAGACGGCGATTCATCTTCCATGAATTATATATGCGACTATTTTTAGAATTTATTATTTTTAGACAACACTATAAAAATTACACTGTAAGGCCTTTAGATGTGGATTTCGGGGGTCAAACTTTATTGAAAAAATTTATGCACCATTCCACCATATTCTACACATTCCAATATTTCCGTCACATTTTGAATGGATTCAATTGGAACTACAAAGTGCATAAGTTATGCCTCTTAGAAGTTGCTCCACTAGAATTGCCACCTAGGTCGTTGTGTGGATTAGAGGAGAACTACATCACTTTGAGGCCTCTTTAGAGTATTGTTACCAAGGAATATCTCAAATCAATAGGGGATTGAGTAATTCCAACTAGTGTAAACTAACCCCATTTCATGTTTACATGAAAATAAGGAATATGGGGTTTTGAAAAAGGAGAATCCCTAATTTTCCATAGAGATGCAACCTCCAAAGTTTGAGCATGGAATATAGAGCTAAGGATGTGGAAGATAATAATATCAAATCCATATTTTAATGTAAAGCTACAAAGGGAAATATTATCCACTAGAAGTAGAAACATAAGCCATATTCACCTATGATAGCTAATTTTCCCTCCTCTAATTCCTAGTCCCTCAAATTCTCTAAGAAACTCAAGGAAACTTTGTACAAATCATTTGTATACTTTCATATCATTTATACAATACAATTAAATTAATTTATATTTAAATATCTAATTTATTATTTTTTAATTTTTCATAATTATCAACAAATAACATGTGTTCAAAGTGTGTTGAATAGGGTGAAATGTAATAGTGTTGTAATTGCATTAGGATGTTGTGTTATCCGATTTTGTTTGATTAGGAAATTGTAATTATAAATTCCATCACTCTCTTTTGAGATTTTTTTCACCGATTATGGAACTGTTTAGGATTTGTATATGATTGTAATTAATTTATCCTATTAGAAGCACAACCATGGGGGGTGAATCGGTGGGCATTAAACCAATCATTCACTTTCACTTTAGCTATTCATTAACCATTCATTAGCATATAGATTAAATAATGATTAACCAAACATATGAGAATGCACCATAAGAAGAAAATAACACCATATTTAAGTGGTAAAACCTCAAGGGGAAGAAAATTGATGTATAGGAAAGTCACTTAAAATAACTCACAATGTTAGAATGATCACCAAAAGTCAAAACAATCACTTAGACCTTCAAACTAGATTGATTCTTCCAATGCAAGAACCTCTAAATCATGAAAAATTATTTATTTTCAATCTTTTTATACTTAACCAACCATTGCATCATGTTATTATACCTCATACAAAGTTAAAACAACCACTAAAATTATTCAAATCAACCAAAAGTGCCAATTTTCTTCCATTCTCCAAAACCCCGCTTTAGTGTTTCTTAAGGCTTTGCTCTTGGTGGATTCATGGTTAGAAACATTTGTGAAGGATATCACCAAGTTAATATTTCATTCATATACCCATTATTCCTCCTAAGGTGTGTGTCAAATTTTAGGTTCCAATTCCAAAAGCTTCTCTTACAAATCTCCACTTTCTTCTTTCTAGTTACATATATTCCCTACCGACCATGTCCGAGGATGTATTTAAGCATAATTTTTAATATTTGTAGTGTCTTGACAAAGTGAAACTATTTTAAGATATACATTTTCCCCTTATACATGTGTAAAACTATCACTATGACCTTCTTAAAATTCCGTCAATCCACTCACCTAGGATTTCAATTAGGCCTCTAAGGTTGCTTCTACAAGCTTGCATATAAGTCTGTCACATATTAATTAAATGGGAAATTTAAAGGAATAAATTTTTTATAATATCCTTTGATACTCATTTAATATATTAACTTTAAAATTTGGATACTTTTCTCTCTATAAAAAACCTTTCTACAACCAAATGTTATAAACCCTAGTGAGGTTTTAAAGCAGTGAACCCGAGAAGCTAAATCCTTCCACCAAATGCTTAAAACACGTTTTCAAGGCCCAATATTTTATCTATAGGTATGAAAAATATCCCTCTCAAATCCTAAGTTAACAGTAACATACTAGAACCATTCATTCCCATAGTTTAAATTATTTCCATCTCTATCCTGTACGTAGTAAGTAGGATTTCCTTATATGTAAAATATTTCAATCAACAACAAAGTACTTACCTCCAATATTAGTATCAATAAATATTTACAAAAATTTAATCCAACTATCAAGATGTTGTGTACACAAAACAAATACCTATTCATCAAGTTCTTTTCCAGATTTTTGTTAACTCACCAACTTGGTAACCATAAATTTACAAAATAGAGAACCCTTCCTTCTAGTAGAGATTTCAATACCTATATCGGTTAAACCTTCAAGGAATGCTCAAAATATTCACTGAATATAAATTTCTTTCTTAAATTACTAAACACAAAAAATTTATTAGGTAAACCAATAATTGTAAACACACCTTTATATGCTACTAAAAATTACTATCATTTACCATTAAAAAATAGAGTCTTCTTTCATTTACATACATTCTTCTCATTACAAACTCTCTCTTTTATTTCTTAGGGATCTTCTATTGAGCCTCTCATCTCCCATACTAACTAATTAACTTCTAAGAACAAGTTCTTTAATGTATTTCCCCACGACACACTAAAACCCTAACTAACTTGCTTACATTATGACTTATAAACATAGGAAGACAATTTCTTCTATTTTAAACACAACATTATGTTTATATACTCACTAATATTCTCTCATGACATCACTAAATCTTAAAATTTACCCGCTAACATATAGAAGTTCCATTTCCCTTATATGCTTTATAGGCTCTCTTGCAATTTCAAATTTTTGAATTACAAATTTTAGAAAAAAAAGTGTTATTTTACTTATGAAAGGAACATTGAATTTTTATGAATCATCTTGAGCACTTACCACCTCCAATGATCTTTAGAACCCAAAATATATGCCTTGGAGTTGATGTCCCTGCATCATACTCTCAAGGGTAGAAAAATTGAGCTTCTAGCTCAATTTACTACTTCCTTTCTTCCTTGTCTTCCAATTCTTGAGTAGCTTAGTATGTCCTTTGTATTTATCTTCCTTGATATGCTTCATAAGTATCTATATCTTCATTTTTGTTACCTCTTCTCTACACATGTATTTGATCTCTTTTTCCTCTTCTATCTCTTTCATAACTCTTAAGAGATTCTCATCTTTATTTATGTCACATGTACCTCTAAAATCATAGTCCAAAGTCTTGTTAGATTGAAAAATAGGAGGATTGAATGCCTCTTCCACTTTATTAGGGACCTTCTTCTTCTCTTCTTCACTCATGGCTTCCTTATAGGCCTTCTTGACCTTGTATATGAATTGAATGTCTTATATACAAAATTGTATGTTATTTTGAGATTTCCTCTCTTGCTCTTTCCATATCTTATATTATTGAGCTATTTATAGCCATCCTTCATGACCGTAGTCACAAAATCACGAGCTTACTATTACATTTATACCACCAAGTATGTTGTTTTATATATGGACCACGCGCAAGAAAATTATTCACTAATGGCTCATCCCCTAGTCTTATCATCAGTGAGTTAGTTGTCATCATCATTTTTTTGCACGGTTGTCGCTTTTTTACACATTTATGGTCGTCTCTTATAGAGTCTCAAGTGTCAATATTTGGTCATTTTTCACCTCTCGTCTTTGACTAGGGCACCTAAGGTAGGATTAGAGTGCCCATGGGTGCCCTGGTACTTAATTTTAGGCACTATAGTCCTTGTAGCACTTGGGTCTAATTTAGAGTTTTGAGGTCGGTCTTTATAATTTTCCCTCTCATTACCCTAGGTACTAGTCGGCATGTCAAGTCATTAGTGTCTAAATTTGAGCAAGAGATCCCTATATAAAAACAACATACACACTATCTTAAGGGAAGACTATCTACTAAGGTGGACTACATTTGGGCATCATTGCATCACACAAACTACATAAGAAAGGGAATTATATTCCATTCCATCCACCATTTTACATTACATCTAGTTATTGCATGTTATCTCTATGTCATTGATGCAAGGGCACCCTAGGCACATAATTATACACACATTCACATAGAAATTAATCGGGTTTGAGATGTAGTGCATCACTCAGTCATAAGTCCATCCATTTGGCAGCTGAGGACAATCCAACCCATTCATTTGCATCATTCTTTTTAGGGTTTGATGCTTTTATGTGGGAATTTGTAGGAGATTATTCACCGAGATCTATAACAACATTAGTGAAGTTATAAGCGACAATCACGTGAATAATATCGAGATATTACGAATATCTAGTGAAACTTCTTGATTCATGCCCTAAGTTGTTCTACTGAACAGAGCGCCACTGCTTGTAGACTAGGGCATCCACATGCACCTTGATCCTCTTCCAGGAACCCTAGTTTGGTCAAATATCCATCTACTATAATTTTTTGGGTTATACCATCATACTCTGCTTCATCTGCAAATCATCCTGTTTAGTCCAAAATCAGAGCTAGGTAAGTCATTTTTAGGTTAGTAAAATTTTCCCTCCCATTTCAATTATCTTATTTCATTTAAATATCAAATAAAATTAGTTAGCATCTACATTTCAGTTTATATTATTAATTCATTGTTGTATTATTTAGATTAACTCAAAAACTTCTTATTTTAGTTAATGATTTTGGTGAACCCATACTTTAGAATATTTTCCCTAGGATCCACTTAAAACCCTCATGGCTAAGGATAATTCATCTTCTTTTCCCATCATGTCTCATTTTAGTGTTAACCCTATTTATGATGAGGCTTCCATCGTTGAGCTCACAAATCTCTATGGTAATCCTACTCCTATGCTAGCTCATATCAAACAACAACTTCTAGATGGTCAACAATATGTGCCCACTCATTTTGAAGATTCTCCCATTGGAATTAGTATTGGTGAGGATCTCGATAGCCTTCAATCGTGTACACCATGTTATATGGCTACTATTGATCCTCCCGATCCTTCTAAGGAAATTTTAGATATTTCTCTTATTGATTAAATGCTTGGTATTGAAAATCGCTCACATGTACATACCAATTCTTATTCTAGCCACTCACTACAATGGTTCTGTATCATGATTCTCCTGCTTCTAATATTTCTTCTCATGATACATCTCATACTAGTTCTCATACTCCTTCATATTATGTTGATGATCCTATTGATAACATTCTTAGTGACATTCTCATCTCTGAGTCCTTATCTGATGAAGTGGTTGATAGCCATGATTCTTCTACTTTTTATTCTACCGACTATGAATCTCCATCACCACCTTCTCCTGAGGTTACATCTAGCATAGTGCATGAGTCGTCTCCATCCATTGATTCTTCTTCTCCTACCATTTCACCTCCTCTTGTTACATCATCTACGCCTATTAGTCCATCCTCTCCTATAGATGTGTCTCCATTGGTCACTTCACCTCCTAGGGATCTTTCCGATGCTACTCCTACCATTGCTATGGGAATTCCATCTACATCATCTACTATAGCTTCTTTGGCACCTTCTACTAGTGTGCCTTTAGCATCAGAATCTCCTTTGTCATCTCTAGATATTCCTATGATCACTCACAATGGAAAATTACAACCTCTTAATACATTATTGCCATCTTCCACTATTCCTTCATAGGATATCATCTCTCTCATGCATGTCGTAGGTCAATTACAATCTTAGGTTCAGTCTCTCACTTTAGAAATTAGGGCTTACTATGCTTCTATTGACAAAAATTCATTACATGGTAACCCTATCCCTAAGAAGATTCATAATTCTGCATTTACTAAGGACTTTATTATGCCTACATTCACATGTTTTGATGGTATTGGTGACCCTCATGCTCATCTTCTACATTACCAAATGCTTATGACCTCTTATTCTAATGATAGATTGTTGCTTAAGGCCTTTCAATACAATATTATTGATGAGGCGTTATAATGGTACACTTATCTTCCATTTGGGTCATGTTGGCTGTCAAACTTGCACTCATGTCTCGATCTGGAAGAAACGATTTGTTTGAGACAACAATGGAACCGTCTCCAAGTTGTGGGACCTTGCATGCTTGAGATGGATCTCCAGGAGAAGGCCGGTTCCTTTATCTATTTCTACTTCTATTGTTACTCCTAATGTTGGAAGTAAAAACTAAGCTAACATTGCCAAGGGACCAGGGATATAAGGATAACATAATGGAAAAATAATATAAGGAAGAAGATAGAACTAGAAAAGATGGATGAACATCATTTGTTTTGAGAGAAAATAAAAGGAAAAGGTGTGAAGGAGGCTAGTCACGTATAACATAGAATAAAACACATTTACTGAGAGCAGTTTCATGAAACACAACTAAAAATGAAGGCAAGGGATGTAACTCGACACAACAATCATGCAATGCAAAATAAAGGCAAGAAGAAGGAATAAAAACACATTAGGGGAGAGTAGTCACAAAGAAATGCTTCCATTACTTCCAGAAATGCACAAGGCTATTATGATGGAGAAAGAGGTGATATCCACATGCACGAGCTAGATCTAGAGGTCTATGACTCAGGATACAAAAATATGAAGTCCTTAGCAAAAATCATAAGGATCTAAATTTTCCAACATTGACCATGAGCCCAAATCTTACATTTATAGATGAATCGATGGAAGAAGAAGAGAAGAAGGAGGGAAAACCCTGAATTTGAAATACAACCACCAACAAGAAGCATTCAATACCTACAAATCCACCTATAAATCTATCAAATGCGCTTCCCCAAGTCTGTTTAAGGTGTTGGAGAAGGAAGGAAGGAAGATTGGATCAAATCTAGGTGGTTGGAGCAATCAAATATGCTCATCAATGCCTAGAAAGACATTTTCCCATTTCTCACCTACCAGATCCACCAAGAATTTGAATTTGAATACCCAACACCGTAGCCCACGTCGGGAAGCTATTGATTAAGATTAGTCGCGTACCAATCGGAGCTATGTAGCAAAATATATGGTTGTTAGAATATTTTCGGGCCACCTACGCATGAAAGACATATGGCACACATGTATTGGCGAAAGGACGACCAATTGTGCAAATTTTTTTCTTGCGTTTCTACCATGTGTCACTCATTGATTTGTTGTAAGTATTTTGCGTCTTGTTGACATGATTTGATTATTTGTGTGTGGCACACTCAAGCGTGTCAAAGAATGACGTGGCATATAATGATGTATAGAATGATGTAGAGGAGGAAATGGGGAAAATGGGTGAGAGGGAAACATATGGAAGGGGCAAAATCATTATAGAATGATTTGTGATGGCATGAGGAAAGGGTGCATAGGGATGCAAAGGACTTATCCGTTTGGATCAAATTCTAAGGTGCGTGCATGAGATGCATAATTTTTGGGGAGAAGGAAAATGCATAGAAGGCACGCACAAGGAAGATTAGAACAAAGAGGAAAAGGAAAATGGAAGGGGAAGAAGTATGAGAGTAGAACACACAATGCATGCGAGGAACTATAGCTAAGGAGATGTGCCAAGTAGATATGGCTGGAGTCTACGCAACCTGCAATGAAGGTCTTAGATCTAGAATATGTATCTAAGTTTTCTAAATAACTAGGGGATTTATTTGGATAAAATGTCCATTAATACTTTCTATGGCATGGAGGACGCTTTCCTCCATCAGTTTATCATCAACAATGACCCTAAAGTTACTTATGATTGCTTACCTACTTTACATCAAGGCTCATTTGAACCTATTAAGGATTATATCTTACGGTTCAATGCTTGTATACATCAACTAATATTCCAACTTATTGATCTAGAGAATAATTTTTTTCTGTTGTGGTCTGATTCCCACACTTAAGAAAATATTGCAATATGATACATGTGAGTCATTCATTCTTCTATGCTATAAAGTTATTGAATTAGAACAAGATCTTCTTTCGACACATATCATTAATCCTCCACGCATCTCTATGGATGTTGGCTCACCTATTTCTCCTCCATTGACATCGGTTAAGCATCCAACACGATCTCCACCCTTTCCTAGCAAGCAATCTCGACCCACTCCATCACAACAACATACTTCTTCTCCATCTCCACGATAGACTACTTCTACTTCCCCTCCAAGTAGGTCATTGAGCCATTACATTTCTCTCATCACGCTTGACCACATTATGTGCTACATGTTTTACTTCATGAGCGTCTAATTCACTTACCCTCTAACCATCATCATCCACAACATTGATTACAATGTCAATGTGATCAACCGTATTGTAATTATCATCACATCAATGGCCATAGGGATAGTGATTGTTTTTCTCTTCATGATAGATTACTATAATTAGAGGATAAGGGCATCATCTCCTTTGGCTCTCACTCACATGAGTGATCCATCTCTCCTCTTCCACAATAGAGATTTTCTACTACAGTTGACTCATCTCTTCCATCTCGGTGCTCGGTCACTAGTCGTACACCACATCAGTTGTCACTCATGCATGTTATCCACCGCATCCTTCCATCACTATACCATAACATCCACCCCATCCACTCCATACATATCATGTATCACATCATGCAATTAATTCACATTGATTGTTAAATCCTCCTCTGCATTCGTCCATCCCACCGCAACTCCATATGACATTCAGTTCGGTTCATACACTCATACTTATTCCATCCCACATGCTTCCACCACTTTGTGCTACCTTGGTATTTGGTATGTAATTACTATCACCTTACCCCTAGATGATGTACTCGTGTTCTTACGGTTCTTATATTATTGTTGAGGGTTTTTCTATAAGATCCTTTCATTGCGTGCTTCGTCATTTCATCGGCACACTCAATCATTTCCTCGATGACGCACTCTTGCTTTATGTTGTTCATTATTGATTACTAAGGGAACTTAATTCAAATGAACCTAATCATCCATATGCTATGGGCATAATTAATTCCCCCATTTATCACACCAACATATTATGATTACATTACATTATTACAACACACATTCATCACAACACGTTAGTTCGATCATCATACATCATCTCTTTTTACATTCATTCTACTATCATCATCACACTAACTATGCGTTATAAATCCCATTTAATAAACATTTCACTTAGCTCATCACTCACATTACATATGTTATCTATTACACATTCTATTTTGTCATCATTGCATGAATATTACATCAATAAACACTAACAATATACAAACACATCACATACATTCTAACACTAATCACCAAATCACACATCATCAATCACATTACACAATAAAATAAACTCATCATATATCAATACCATCTATCCATATCTATAGAAAATAGAGTCATCATTACACAAAAAAATTATCACTGGGGGTCAACTCCCCTACATCATATACAATAATGAAAATCAAATCTCATCCTCAATATCACTCTCAAGTACTGCGGAGCCCTAGAACTAGAACCCTCGCCACTAACTTTGCACCGATGTTCCCGGCCTTGATACTTATCCACTTGCCTACATAATAAGGTGTTCTCTGTAGAATCATCTAAAAACCGACACTGTAAATCCACGTATCGTGCGAATACATCCTACGCTAAGGGTGTAACATCCTCATTTTAAGACTTCAATACAAGTATTTGTTTTTTCATTTTTTTCTTTTTTCATATCGAGTTGAAGGTCGCAACTCTTGGACCTATTGAGTCCATCACTAAAAAAAAATTATTAACAAAAATGGTTACAATAAGGGGACATGCTTCTAATAACCAGCCTCTAGTTAGTGAAGCAAATGTAACACAAAATTTGGATGAGATCCTTGCCATTCTTCAAGAAACAAGGAATCAAATTGTTGTACTTAAACATTAAGTTGAGGGAAGTAATGAAGAATTTGAAAGTGAAGTCTTTGGGACACCGAGAATGTTGGAAGAAACATAAACGTTGAATGCCATGATGTTGGTAATAACAATAACGCAAAGTAAATAACAATGCTAAAAATGCTAATGTAAACAAAAGAGATGCAAATGCACCAAATTAGCCTAAAAATAAGAAGGCAAGGTTGGAAACTGAACTCACTAATGATATAAAAAGAATAAGTCAAACTAAATTTGACAGTACCACTCTAGGGGATGGGGCTGAGAACTGGCTCAACGAAATGGAAAATTAATTTTCCATTATAAATTTCTCTTAAGAAACAAAATTAGTATGGGGAGCTTACCAGCTTTCCCACAAAGTGTCTTCTTGGTGGGACAGCCGTAAGGTTGAGATGAATGTTGTTGATGCTAGCATCACTTGGGACTAGTTTAAGTCCTACTTTAGGCAGTGATGGCTGCTGCATAACTTTACTATGATTAGAAAATGTTTGAATTTCATACTCTAACACAAGGAAAGCTAACTCTTACTGAGTATTGGGAGAAGTTTACAAAACTTCTCAAGTATGTGCCATAGTATCAAGCAGATGAAAATTTTCACATACGTAAATTAATAATGGGGTTGAACCCGGTGATTGGTGGAGAAGTTGATGTACATAGTCCATCAACTATGAAAGGGTTGTTGAAAAATCCATAAGGCAAGAACATAAACTGAAAGTAATTTCTGCACATAAGGAGGAAAAACGTAAGAAAGTTTCTAACTCTCCCTCACCTCTTGCACCTAGGAAAGTGGGTTGGAAGAATTTTGGGATCAAAACTAGAGTTGGGTTTGGTAATGGGAAGAAATTTACAACAAATAAACCTTCGTAAATTTAAAAAACAATGGGAAGAAAAATAATAATGGGAGAAATAGTAATTTCATAGTTGAGAACAAGTTTGAACCAAGGAAAGGACCTGTTAGTGGCTCTTATTTGTGCGGTAAATATCATTACGCAAGTTACTAACCTCAGAGGAAAAATGACAGCAATTAACATCACAAGATACATGCCGCAGAGCTGAAAAGAAAGCTACACCTATTAAAGTTCTAGGTAAGTCGTTTGGAATACATGTGACTATTTTGTTTGATACTGGTGTTACTGAATGTTTTATTTCTAGTAAATTAACATCTAAATTGAAAATAAAAGTTGGTTATATGAAAAATACATGGACTGTCCAATACGGGAACAATGTTGTTCACACAGTTGATCAATGCTTATTTAGCGCAACCTTAGAATTTCCAAGTTTTACTACTGAGGTAGACTTGTATGTTACACCTTTAGGTTCTTATGATATCATAATAGGTGTAAATTGGCTATATGAACATAAGGAAAACATAGATTGTTATGGAAAACACATCAAATGTTTTGATGATATGCAGAAACTAGTATACATTCAAGGTGTAAAAAGAGAGATTATAAATAGAAAATATCATCCATGCAACTCAAAAAGGCTAAAATTAAAGGTTGCATGCTCTTTGCTATAAAAATTTTAGAATCAATTGAAGAGGGTAGTGATTTCATAGAAAATTATTTGTTTTTACGAAAGTATAGTGATGTATTTCGGAAGAACTACCCAATCTTTTACCAAAAAGATAATTTGACTTCACTATTGATATCAAGCTTGGAACATAACCCATCTATAAGGAAACTTACCGTATGACTACTACTGAATTAGTAGAACTTAAGGTACAATTGCATGAAATTTTATCTAAGGGATTGATAAGACTAAGTGTCTTACCTTGGGGAGCACTAGTTATTTTTGTTAAAAAGAAAGATGGAACACTCAAATTATGTATTAATTATGAATGTTGAACAAAGCAACAACCAATAATATTTACCCTCTTCCAAGGATTAATGATATGTTTGAATAGATGTGTGGTGCATCATTTTACTCTAAGATCAATTTGCAGTCCGGGTACCATCGACTGTGATTAAAAGAAGAAGACATACATAGAAAAGCCTTTTGGATGAGATATGGGTAGTATGAGTTCACTGTATTACCTTTCGGTTTAACTAACACACCTTCCACTTTTATGAATTTGATGAACAATATTTTTCAAGAATACTTCTAAAATTTGTTCTTGTATTCTTGGACGATATTCTTATCTATTCAAAAAGCATTGAGGAACATAATGAACATCTAAGGATTGTACTTGAGGTCTTAAGGAAAAGAAAACTTTATGGAAAGTTGTCAAAATGTTCATTTTATGAGACTGAAGTACAATACTTAGGCCATGTGATAAATAAAGATGGAATTTTGTTGATCCATCTAAGATTGCAGCCATAATTGATTAGCCAACATTGAAAAATGTGCATGAAGTTAGAAGCTTCATGGGGCTTCTTTGGATACTATAAGAAGTTTGTAAAAGACTTCTCAAAGATTTCTGCCCCAATCACTTCATTGCAAAAGAAAGATAAAAGTTTGTTTGGAATGATAAATGTGAGATTGCATTTAAAACATTAAAGGAAAAGTTAATGAAAACACTTGTTTTAGCAATTCTGGATCCAAATGAGATCTTTATAGTTGTAACAAATGCTTCCAGAGATGGATTAGGAGGCATATTATTTCAAAATGATCATATAATAGCATACAAAAGTAAACATATTAAGTTACACAAGTTGAACTATGCTCCTTATGACTTAGAGCTTACTGTCATTGTACACGCATTGCAAGTTTGGAGACATTATCTTTTAGGGAAGCCCTTTGAGTTGAAAACAAACCACCTTGGGCTGAAATACATCTTCACACAGCCAAATCTGAATGTTAGGCAGTGAAGATGGTTAGAATTTTTGTCTCAATATGATTTTGATATCAGTTATATTAAAGGAAAAGAAAACAAAGTGGAAGATGCGCTAAGTCATAGGAAGCACATTTCCGCCCTTGTAACCTTGAGAACTCAGTTTAAAGATGAGGTAAAGAAAGCAATGATAACATATTCATATTATTAGTAAGTAAAAATAACACTTACTACAAATTCCAATGATAAGAGATACAAAGGATTTAGATTTGATAACGAAGGAATCTTAAGGTATGAAAATCAAGTGTATATACCCTTGGAAAATGAGTTAAGGAAGAAAGTGATAACTGAATTTCACAATGCACCTTACTCTAGACATCCTGAAGTGACAAAAATGATTTCTTATGTAAAACAAAAATATTTTTGGAAAGGGATGAAGAAGGATATACTTGACTATGTGTCACATTGCTTAGAATGTCAGTGTGTTAAGGCTGAACATATGCACCCAGTTGGATTATTGTACCCTCATAGCATTCCTAGTATAAATGGAAAGTGATAAGCATGGATTTTTTTCAAGGGATGCCTATGTCTAAAAATAAACATGACGTTATTTTGGTTGTAGTTGAAAAATTAACGAAAGTAGCTCATTTTATTCTAGGGAATCTAAAAGATGATTCACTGTTCTTGTAAAAATATTTTTGCATGAAATTTCTAGACCATGCAGTGTATCTAAGCTAATCATTTCTGATAGAGACCTAAGAATGACTTCATGTTTTTGACAAACTCTAAATGCATCAGAAAATGAATTTCATCTCTGCATACCATCGTGAAACAAATGGGTAAACTAAAAGAGTAAATCAAATAATGGAAGACATGCTTAGGATGTACTGCATGGATCAACAATACAAGTGGGAAGAGTACCTTCCTTTGGTCAAATTTGCATATAATAATACATATCATTCCTCTCTAAAAATGGAACCTTTCAAAGCTTTATATGGATGAAAGTGTAGAACACCTGTTAGTTGGGACAACATAGAAGATAGAGAGGTAATAGGACCTGAAATGCTTACTAAAATGGAACAAAAAGTAAAATTAATCCATGAATGATTAAAGGAAGTTTCGATAGGTAGAAAAGTTATGTAGATCTGAAAAGAGTTGATAGGAAATTTGAACTTGGTGAAAAAGTCTTTTTAAGGGTCAAGCCTAAAAAGAGCTCTATTTCCTTTGGAAAATCAACCAAGTTATCACCTCGATATGTAGGACCATTTGAAATAGTTGAAGTGATCATCCATGTATATTATCAATTAGCATTACCTCCCGCATCAGCCCGGATGCATGATTTTTTTCATATTTTCTTGTTTAAAAGTATGTTTCAAATTTGTCGCATATGTTAAACTCGGGAATTCTTTGCAAGTCTAAGACCCGAAGGTAATCATGGTTGAACCTATAAGGGTATTTATAAAATCACAAGTTGTACTTGTGTAATAGAGAAATAAGTCAATGCAAGGTCTAGTGGGACCATTTTAATGAAGAAAGTGTAACCTGGAAGAATCTGGAAGACATAAAAATTGTTTTTCCGCATCTATTTTAGCATAAAAAATAATTTTTTCTATAATAATTTGATATTTTATCATAGCATTGATTGAAAAATTATTTTAAATTTTATTTTTTTCAAGCAAAAACTTGAATAATTGTTGTTTGGAGCCAATATGACATCATTATCAAAGTCCTGGAAACTTGATATTTGCAAGTTCATATTATATTGTTCGAGTAATTGATGGTTGAATAAGTTATCTATTACCTATTTATTTAAAAATTTCTATTATAATTAAAAGAGAATCATTGAGATGACGATGCTTTTAAGGGGGAGGTATGTAATACCCCTGTTGTTTTATTAGTTGTGTTTTGATTTATATGTTGCTTGACAAACATTTATAGTGAAATTGTACTTTTTGATGATCTTTGTTTGGATTGATTGTGGATGCTTTTTCGATACTTGGATATCTTAACTGTTAGAATCTATACTTTATGATGTTTGGTTTGGTATACTTATTGTACTACGATCATGTTATTGTTTGCTTACCTTTGGATTGGTGATCATTTTGAAAAGTATAAACAACTCCGGCACTTGGATAAAGTGATGCAAAAGCAAAGGCTGAAATGTGTAACATTTGTAAGGTAAGCTTTACCATTATTACTATTTTATTTCTTCAACAAACATGGCCTTAGATAATAGAGGCCTGGTATACTTTTATTTGGGATCTATATGATTGTTATGATTAGATGATACTCCAGAATAATACCTAGGGTCAATTTCTTAAGATCTAGGATA
Organism: Taxus wallichiana var. yunnanensis; assembly: GCA_018340775.1. NCBI lineage: Eukaryota > Viridiplantae > Streptophyta > Pinopsida > Cupressales > Taxaceae > Taxus > Taxus wallichiana. The sequence continues at coordinate 23,098,721 of CM031234.1, forward strand.
TTATCCTAGGTCATCATGAAAATGTGGACTCGTAACGATAAGCTTTACTTAATTTATCTAAACGATTAAGGTTACAATTAATAGGTCCTAAATTTATTTCGAACCTAACCTAGATCTAGACTCAGGTGTATATATATTCATTCAAAAGTATAAAGGCTTTTAAGCCTTGACAAACATATAATTGATGGGACCTAGTTATGAGTAACTATGTTCATTATTGGATGAACATATATAAACTAAGACTTGAGATTAAAATGAATAAATTTATAAATTCCTAGAATTAAATCTAGGATCAACTTGTTGATGGGAACCTAGGTGGACATCTCATATTTTATAAAAATATACCTAAGTGATTACTATGCTTTGGCTAAGGCTAGATTAAAGGTGGCATTGAATGCTACTAGGAATTCTTGTCAGCATGTACTCCTTATATTTATGGTAAGGAATTTATTGGTCACCTCCATCACTTAAGTGAAAGACACAGCTACATTTAGTGGTCTCGGCCACAGTCATGGTTAATCAGTGATCTAAGTGATTAGGACGTTATTTTTGAACTCCACTAAAATTAGAAGTGGGAGTGGATGGTGGGAAAGGACTGGCGATCCCCGCATGCATTTAATGAAGGCCTTGAAACTCACCATAACCTCCACGGGATAATGGGTTGACCATTTCTTTGGGAAAATGTAATGCCCGTTCTTTGGTGGGTTTGGACTCTTTGGAGTCTTCCAGTTTTATACGCAGTTTTTGGACCAACCGTATGACCATTCTTCATATTTCAAATCAAGTGATGTGAAAGGATAATAAAATGGATATATATAAATATATATATATATATATATATATATATATATATATATATATATATATATATATATATATCTATATATAAAGCTAAAATTTACTAAATGGAGATAAATCAAAACATTAAAACAAAAATAGAGAAAAGCCCGTAAAGGGGCGGATTAGGGCAAAATATTTCCCTTGGTTGTAAAAGCAGATCTGCAATGCTTTGGTTTTTGGTGTTGGGTGAGTTGGGGAGGGCGGTGGCAATGCAAACCCAGGTCAGATTTTTGGGTGGCGGCAGAGCAGAACCAACACCAAATGTCAACTCATGAAATGCCAGTGGACGCCATCATCCTCCCAGCCTCCCAGTCAACGCCATCATCCTCCCAGCCTCCCAGCCGACGCCATCATCCTCCCAGCCTGCGCCAAACTCGGATTTGTCTTCCCGCGTGGACATTTGTTTCAAAGCATAAAAGACAGGAATTTTTTGCAGATGTTGTAGTTGTAATACTTGGGGGCATTGTTTATGTGTTGACCAAATGAAAGAATGAGACAACTCTCATGGAATATTTATATTGCAGTACATAAAAAGACACAGTTTTCCTCATAAGGATCTGCACAAAATGGATTTGTTGAAAAGGCTTTAGAATATTTCAACCAAATGCAAATAGCAGGAGTAAAGCCAAATTTAACAACCTTTGCCAGCATTCTCACTGCCTGTGCCAAAATGGAGCTCTTGAAACAGAGTATGGACGTCCATCAAAGCAAAATGGAGGAGGGATTTTTGTCTGATATTGTTTGTATGAGAGACAAGGGGCTAAAGTGGGTGTGAAGTTGGAGATATTTGATGGAAGGAGAATCCCAGAGATGAGCATAAAGTAGTATCTGGGGAGAATATTCAAGTTTTCTCATCACCTCCCTCAACGTACACAGGCTTCTCATCACTAGTGTCATGTGGGCTGCCAAGTTTCTTGATGATATGAAAATCCTGTTACTTCTTTTGCAAGTTCCCCTAAACGCTGGCTACCTGTCCCAGAAGTAGTAGATGGGCTGCAACATGAGCTTCCGTTTGAGTTCCGTGTGCTGGAAATTGCTGGAGGTGGTTTGTACATATATGGATTCAAATGTTGCGTAGATCTCGAGCGAGAGGCTTACCCTGTATTGGATGAACTGGCCACTGATTTGGACATTATTGTGGATGCTATTTTTGGGTTTTCCTTCCGTGGCTGCAAGCAAGTGAAATCAATCGGTGCGATGTCAACTCCTCGACTTCTGCCTCGCCAGCTCCTTTCTAGGCATGGTTCACCTTCCCTCATCTTTCATAACTCTCGTATTTTAGTTTTTCATTTGCCACTTAATAGAATTTTAAAATATTAGGATTTTTTAATGCCGTTAAATGTTTTTTTAAACTCGTTACAAAAACAATGTAGTGTCGTGTTGAAAACTCACGAAGTCAAAATAACCCAGTTGCATTAAAACATGAACTTCTACCCTCATTTCGAGGTGATGTGGAAAACTTCCTACCCAACTGGATCGCTACAACATCACCTTATCGAGCAGACGAAACTGAATTTCTTGTAATAACGTTGATCTTATCCCGGTTTAAATAGTTAATTTTTACATTTTTCAGAGACTCTTTTAGTACCCTTCATAACTCTGAAAATGAGATGTTAAGCTTTATTCGTGTACCTTGTTATGTGGGGAGTCACCTTGACCTCTGGTTTGACCCTAAACGGACATATGTGACCTTTTTGGCGCTCTTATAGGAGCCCTGTTACACTGGGTTACAGCAGTAAAAAGCCGTTAAATCTAGAAAGTTGGCTTTCGTTTTGAACCGCCATTTGAAACCTGGATGGAGAAATTACTTCCCGTCTTCGCAAACCTCTAGTGTTTATACTAGACAATTGCATGGAACATTTAATTTAGGAAAAATCACTTTTCAGGATAGTTTGGCAAAGCCATTTTGTAGGCCTCCGGTCGCAGTTTGACAAGGCCAAACTAGACCAATTGTGACTTGTCGCTCCAGAAAACTTGTTGCCGTTTGAAAATGGTTTTCTAGTTCTCAGTCCCGTCGACTCTGATGAATTCTCCTTATATAGGGGAACTAGTAGGAAGTGTCTCGTTGCGTGTGCATCCATCGAATGTTAGTTTTGGACGTGGTTTTCTAAGCCCTCGAGCTAATTTTTGTCCTTTTACAACTGGGTCAACTACGATCAGTAGCCCCGGAAAATTAGCCGCCAAACACAAACCGTTTGCTCTTTTTCAATTCCGTCAGTTGCTATGAACTCTTGGTATATCTGGGGACACGTAGAAAGTTGATCGTGGTGTGCATTCTCATCGGAAGATAAATTTTGGAAGTGGTTTCTTAGCCTCTCGAGCCCGTTTTGTACGTTTTTGTAGCTAGTAAGAAAATGTAAAAATAGAAAGTTGCGGACCCTCGTAGGGTTGCCAAACCACCCTGTAAACTCTTAACACATACAAATAATTATTTAAAACTCTATAGTGGAACTTGTTGTGTGCATTAGAACTTTTGACAAAACGGTGTTTTCTCTCTCTTCCCTTCTCTTTCTCTCTCCTGGGTTACAAAATGAAGAAAAATGAAATGTAATGAATACATGTCTCTAGACCTTTTTATTTCGATTGCAAATTGTAATTATTATCATATGTAAATGGGAAACTGAAAAATGATACTTATGTTAGGTTAGGGTGGATGCCATGCCAGCGAATTATCGCTGATATCATGCTCACGTGGGTTTTGCAGGATGGAAGAATGACGACAAAAAGGCGATGTGTAATTCATTAATTATCATTGTAATTTATATAGTTCATTGTTAAAAGAATAAATGTATAATGTAGTCTCTTGATACAGAAGGTTATATTGGATAATTTGTTGATATGTATGAAATGCTAGTTTCAAGGACATCTAGGAAATGTGCATTTAATCATAGTTCAATTTTGATTTATAGTACACCTGGTAGAAAGGGTTTGATATTTATATAAGGTAAATAAATTTGAAGTAATATCTTGTAGTGTATATTTAGTGTTCATTAAATGATTAATGAGTCATCTTGCGCATTTATATCTTGTAAATGTAATAAAGAGAATTAAATCGAAACACTCTACCCTTGTTCAATATCCGAGCATAACTTGTTTTCGTGAGTGTTACTTTTTACCCTAGAAGACATTGAAAACCGTAGGTTGAACTTAATCCTTGCTCTCGATGGAAATCTCCTAGCTTGAGTAAGCTAGAACCCGAGAATGAGCTTATCGTCTTAGTCAATATGTTTAGTGACATTGTCTTAAACCTATCTATTAGGAGCGACACAGTCAAACTTCTCTTGGAGTATGTAGAGCTAACTCCTCCTTCGTATCCTAGCGGTTTATCTTGTTTGCCGAAGATAGCTTTAAAATTAAAATTCTTCATCGAATGAAATCCCTGTTGGATCCAGATGACATAGATGGAGGAGGTGTCTTAGTTGTCTAGGCCTTAAAATTTTGTTAATGAGCTCCTTAGCTCGCTCAGCTTAATGTGTTACCCTGGTTTCTCTCAGATAGCACCTTGGTCCTTTCTGAAGGTGGTTTAGCATAAATATGTCCTCTTGCTTAAAACACATATATAGTTGAGGGGTAGACCCTTAGGTGAAGTTGGAATTAATCTAAAACTCAGTTGATTCGGATGTTAACTTGGGTTCGTGTGTAGCTACAAGTCTTCTAATCCTTTATGTCTTCAAGAGGTTAGACAAACACTTCGTAGCTCCTTTCACAAGACAATGCTAAAAATAATAAGACCATTTTGTGACGTAGAAAATAAAGCATATGAGAGTAAAAACGAGAATTGAGGTTAGGGATACTGCCGCTCTTGGAGACCTTATATCTCAATTAAATATCTTTATGTGATTCAAAGAATATGTATTGCACTGTTGTGATCAAACTACGAGATAACAAAAGATATATATAAATATAAACAAGAAGTCCTTTAACTATGGTAGGGAAATAACTAACCCGTGATCGAGGTTTGTTTTCCGTAAAAAGCTATCTTGTATTTCAAACCTCCGTAAAATCCTAATGTCGCCATATGGACACCAAGTCACATTCACTTGAGTGGTAAGAGTAAACAGGTAGACATTGAATGTATGTTCGAGAAGAAGATTTTTAACATGAGAGTAAGATAATTAAGTACTTTATATGCATTTGAATTATGCCAAATAAGTGTGTAAGTTATGGGAAACTTTGTAAAGAATAAGAAGCTAACTTAAAATGGTCGAACTGTAAATTATATGTGAGATGAACTTAAATTTTCTTGTAGTTGGAAAAAGGAGGAAGTTTATACTTGCACAATAATGTTCTTGGAATGTAAATCATAACTAAAATACATTTAAAGAAATGATGTGTTGTGGGTTCGCCATTCCGAAGTCATGTTTCTTGTGGTTGGGTCATTGCTAGTATTCGTTCATTGGGAAAGTGTGGCATCGACATGCCTATGTCGTTTTCATGGGTCTATGTGAGTCGATGACTTATGTGGTTGTCGTAGGTGAGTCGGTGACTTATGTGGTTGTCGTATGTGAGTCAAGTTTCTGTACTTGGAGCCCTTGTTGTGTTGTGTGTAGTGAGAAATGTAAGTAAAAAAAAATTATCTTGGTATTTTTCTGTTGTACTTGGGTGCGTATATTGATGGGGCACTACAGAAAATAGTTGGTCTTTGTTTTCATTTGTGGTTGTTTCATTTGATGGCATTGAGACTCTACATGTTATGGTTTCCTCCTATTTTTTATGATGGTCTATTTTTGAACTCCTGCATGAAATTTTTGTTACAGTGAAGAGAAATTCATGGAAGCTATTATTAGCTTTGATCAATAAATAAGAATGAGGAAGGTCTTTGGGGTTTTATGTGAAATCAATCGTGGGTTTGCTGTGAAGCTAGAATTTAGTCGAGCTTGCAAAAGGGAACTTGGAGAAAGGAATAAAAGCACTACCATGCATGATAGGCTCTATCCCTTCCTTAATATGTTTCTCTATTTGTTGCTTTCATGAACGAAATACCGTGATAAGCTTTGTAGTTGTATGAGGTTTTTGGGTTTTGATTTTTGCTAGAATCTGAATGAGATATTTTTTACTTTCCAAGCATGAACGATTTAGGTAAAGAAAAATGTTATTGAAATGTTTTCATTTATGTTAAACCTAGGAGATTCAACTGTGAATGTGCTTCTCTGTCACTTTTAACCAAGTGGATGATATGTAATATCTCGGTTTACATTGGCATAAGCTGAATGATTATAGTTTGTTTAAAATGAAACTATATTGTGTATTTCAATCCCTCTCTTCATTTACGGATCTGCGTATAATCTTTTTGATCTTAATGTTTTGTGTTATAATTTTATACTCTAGATATATATTAAATCTATTCGACACACTGGGTGTTGATTATTACTTTTGATGGTTCTTTATGGGGAAGTCGGTTTTAGTGGGGATTTGATTGTTTGGTTGGTTATCGAGTGAATCATGTTTCTTATGGTTACCTAGAATACTCAGTATATTCTTAAATGGATAAGGATGATGGATACCCATGAACGATACTATACCTTCTCACTATATTTATAGGAGCTTTTAGTATCAAGAGATAGTTTATATTTCAAAAGCATAAGTGTTCTTATGGTAGATTACTTGGTAATACCAAGTAAGGAACTCTTGGTCTATGACCTAGCCATTATTGTGAACCAGTAGATTTGGTCATCATTAGTTGTAAATCTATTATAATCTAAGGTGTCTGGTTTTGATAGTATTTACTGATGGTTTTGCAGCTTATGTTGGGTTTTGTTTAGCAAGAATTTCGTCACTTTATTCCTTCAATGAATTTAAGGTAACTAGATTACATGTGACTTAGCAAGACCTTAACCTTATGTGGGTGCAAACAATGAACTTATATTATTATAACATGGTCACAATGTTTAATCTGGATAGGAGTTAAGCTCAGATATCCTTGCCTCCATCTTAGAGAACATTTAGTAAAGTTACAGGTTTTATACATAAGTGTAATATAATATTGAGCATATCTCTAACAAGCTAGATTACGTGTTATTGGGTTATTCAATTTTAATACAACAGTGATGTCATTTGATTGCAAGATATATGTATACTTAAAATGTTGGAATGATAAATTGTAACAAGATACTTATGAAACTTTAAATTACTCAAGTATCAATCCATTATAGATTCTATCATTAAATTATAACATGGAATTCATATTACTTAATAAAGGATAAGATCTATTCAATAATATTAGTTATTGAATGAAAAATATATTGTTGACTTATAGAGTATGTAATGATTGAATATTAGGGACTACTAAGTATCTATTTGGATAAGTAATGAGTTTTTGAATAGTATAAAAATATATGGAAGTGCTTTTGTAATAATAACTTAATGTTACAAAAGTATAAATGAATGATAACTGATTGATTGTCCTTATTGATAACGTGATTTATACTTGTGTGTTTACATTTAGTTGTTATAATTTAGTGAATCATTCATCAACGAAATGTAATAAGCTTTCTAGAATTGCTATAATTATGATTTATTCTCTTGATCATTAAATTGATTTTTAACTTAATGCAGTATTTCCTTTCTGAAAATACTAGATGGCGTAAGTTATTAAAGGAGGTATATATCCTATCATGCCAGTTCATATGAACTGACAGTTGCTAACAATTTTGTAGATGGACTTCTTGAAAGGTGAAAGCAGGATGAAGTTTAAAATTTTGCATCTGTTCTATTGATTGAAGAAAGTTGAATTTGAATCACTTGATTGTGTTTATCATTAAAATGAAGTATTTTTGTAATGTTGATTATGAAAGGCCAAGTTAGCCTAATTATTGTATTAATTCCCAAAAAGGGAAATTGTAAGACTTATGTTGTCTTTTAGCAATTCAGTTGAATCTGATTTCAAGGAAATGAATAAGAATGTTGTTTTATTTTCATTATGAAAAAATTATTTGGTTGTGAAAAGGAAATTTATCAGACCTTGTTCATATTTGGGTTGTATTAAAGATGCAAGACTTTAGTAAATTAATACAAGTGTTATGTCATTATATACTTAGCATAATATGAACTTGCTGTAATAATATGAACTATGGTGATAAGTATGACTATTCTACAAACAAATAATCAAGCACCCATAGTTAAATGCTTCATATGATCATATTAAATATTGATACATATACATATAGATACTTGCAATTATATTGAATGACCATAAGTGGATACTTGTTGGTATGAATGGTTGCTTACTTAGCATAATATAAGGTTGTTATATTAATGCTGAATTTAAGTGATATGAATGACTGATTAATTAATACAACAACTATAACTTATTAAAGAACTTCATGAAATATTTATATGAGAATGAAATGTATGTATATAAATACATTGGCTATTGTATGGGAATTATTTGACATTTAAATATGGATTGTTGCCTTAACTTGGAACTTGACCTAGTATGGAGAATGCCTTAATTATCTGTATTTTCTTAATTAATGTTCAAAGTATGAATTAGGATATTAAAACATTATGCAGATTTAAATTTGTAACCTACAATTAAATAGGTCTTGATGTACTTCTCCAATTAAGTAAATGACAATAGCGAACTATCGTTAGATCCTTAGTACGATACCTACCATGAAAGTACCACCGGTTAATCAAGATTGACAAACAACAAATTAATTATACTAATTAAACTTGTTAAGATACAATGTTGCTTAGCAGAAATTGACGGACTATCTCAAAGATATCCGTTGTTGTCAGATAGTACCGCTAATGATGTATGTCATTAATTGGATTCTACTGAGCAGCTACTTATGACGTGATATTCCATCAAGCTCCTCTTAACGTAACCATCGTAAAATCATGGATTCAAGTAAGTCTTAAATAAAAATTTAGAACAATATTATGGTTAAGTAACGATGGCATATTATGATGATTACATGAAATGAAGTGGACCCACAAATGATGCAAGTCATTTAAGAGATTCTTACTTCCCCTTAGTCATCCTAAGCCAACTATCGGCACTTACCCATACATGTTGTCCCGAATTAGTACCTAGTACACAACTTGAAAGTGATTAATGTAAATCAAATTAGTCCTAATCTAGATAATGATTCAAGTGTACGGTGAAAGACATGTTCTACATGATGATTATGTCATCATGGAATTAAGCATGGCAAACATGACTTAAAACTTTTTCCAAAGTAATGCAAGTTGTTGATTGTGTTGTCATGATTTCACCTAGAATTAAAGATTTAGGATATCGAGATGGGATATCGAATGAGATGCCCAGATATACACTTTATGGAATAACAGTTGAATTCCCTTGAGTAAAGATTGGAACCACAAGTATACTCAGTATACATATTTGATTAAATTGGATATCGAGTTTGGTTTTAATCGACTTGTAAAGTTGTGTATGGTTTACTATTATAGGATGGATTGACTAAGATAATTTTGATTCTAAATTATGTGAATTTAGAATAGTGAGACATTATGATATAAAAAAATCCCTTGTATTTAAGTAATTGAAAATTTGAATCACACTTATTGCGTGCATTACACCTTGTTCAAATAAGTTTAGGGAATGATGTGTAGAATTACATTGATATCACATGTTCTTATACACCTACCTAAGAGGGTGATCCCAAACTCAAGGGGTTTTGGGATTAGGATATTAAATGGGATATCGTAGAATGATGCCCAAATATACACTTTATGGAATAACAATTGAATTCCCTTGAGTAAAGAAGGGAACCACAAGTATACTCGTGATACATATTTGATTAAATTGGATATCGAGTTTGGTTTTAATCGACTCGTAAAGTTGTGTATGGTTTATGTTATAGGATGGATTGACTAAGATAATTTTGGTTCTAAATTATGTGAATTTAGAATAGTGAAACATTATGATATAAAAAAATTCCCTTGTATTTAAGTAATTGAAAATTTGAATCACACTTATTGCGTGCATTACACCTTGTTCAAATAAGTTTAGGGAATGATGTGTATAATTACATTGATATCACATGTTCTTATACACCTACCTAAGAGGGTGATCCCAAACTCAAGGGGTTTTGGGATTAGGAGAGAATAGAAATTATGCTAGATATAACAAAAATATATCTCTGAAAAGAGATGTATAATGTTTAAAATTATCTCTAAAAAGATATGTATATATTTCTCAAAATGTTGTGATTACAATAGTTACCTCCGCTACAGATGCATGTATTTACTTTGTGGGTTACATATACTTATATAATATTTTTAGAAATATGAAGAGGTACCTAGAAGAATGTGGAAGGTCACCAATCTTGAGGGAGAGAAGGTGGTTCATCTTCCATGAATTACATATGACTACTATTTTGAATTTATTATTTTTAGAAAACACTATAATAATTACATTTTGAGGCCTTTAAATGCAGATTTATAGGGTCAAAATTTGTTGAATTTTTTTGCACCCTTCCACCATATTCTACATGTTCCAAGATTTCCATCACATTTTTAATGGATTCAATTGGAACCATGGTGCATAAGTTATGCCTCTTGGAAGTTGCTTCCACTAGAATTGCCACATGGGTCATTATGTGGATTAGAGGAGAACTACATCAGTTTGAGGCCTCTTTACAGTATTGTTATCAAGGCATATATCAAATTAGTAGGGCATTCAGAATTCCAACTAGTGCAAACTAACCCCATTTCATGTTTACAAGAAAGTAAAGAATATGGGGTTTTGAGAAAGGAGAATCCCTAATTTTCCATAGAGACACAACCTCCAAAGTTTGAACATGGAATATAGAGCTAACGGAGTCGAAGATAATATTATCAAATCCATATTTGAATGCAAATATACAAAGGGAAATATTATACACTAGAAGTAGAAACGTAATCCATATTCACTTATAACAAATGCTAATTTTCCTCCTCTATTTCCTAGTCCCTCAAATTCCCTAAGAAGCTCAAGGACACTTTGTACAAATCATTTGTATAATTTCATATCATTTATACAATACTCTTAAATTAATTTAAATTTAAATATCTAATTTAGTATTGTTTAATTTTTCATAATTCTCAACAAAGAACATGTGTTCGAGTGTATTGAATAGGGTGAAATGTAATAGTGTTGTAATTTCATTAAGATGTTGTGTTATCCTATTTTTTTTTATTAGTAAATTGTAATTATATATTCCATCACTCTCTTTTGAGTTTTTTTTTCACCGATTATGGGATTGTTTAGAATTTGTATATGATTGTAATTAATTCATCCTGTTATAAGAACAACCATTGGGGGGTGAATCAATGGGCATTAAACCAATCTTTCACATTCACTTTATCCATTCATTAACCATTCATCAACATATAGATTAAACAATGATTAACCAAACGTATGAGAATGCACCATAAGAACACCATATTTAAGTGATAAAACCTCAAGGGGAAGAAAATTGATGTAGAGGATTTAGTCACTTAAAAAAATCACAATGTTAAAATGATCACCAAAATTCAAAACAATCACTTAGACCTTCAAACTAACTAATTATTCCAATGCAAGAACCTCTAAATCATGCAAATTTCTTGATTTTCAACATTTTTATATTAACCAACCATTACATCATGTTATTATACCTCATATCAAGTTAAAACAACCATTAAAATGATTCGAATCAACCAAAAATGTCAATTTTATTCCATTCTCCAAAACCACCCTTTAGTGTTTCTTAAGGCTTTGCTCTTGGTGGATTCATGGTTAGAAACATACGTGATGGCTATCACCAAGGTAATAATTGATTCAGATACCCATTATGTCTCCCGAGGTGTGTGTCAAAATTTAGATTTCAATTCCAAAATATTCTCTTGCAAATCATCACTTTCTTCTTTCTAGTTATAATATTCCCTACAAGCCCTATTTGAGGATGTATTTAAGAATAATTTTTTATATTTGCATTGTCTTAAAAAAGTGAAACTATTTTAAGATACACATTTTCCCCTTATATTTTTGTAAAACTATCACTATGACTTTTTCTTAAATTCCCTCAATCCACTCACCTAGGATTTCAATTAGGCCTCTAAGGTTGCTCTGCAGGCTTGCATATAATTTGTCACAAATTACTTGAAGTCGGGAATTGTCAAAGAATAAATTTTTATAATATCCTTTGATACTCCTTTAAGATGTTAACTTGAAAATCTAGATTCTTTTCTCTCTATAAAAACCTTTCTACAACCAAATGTTACAAACCCTAGTGAGGGTTTCAATGGTGAACTCGAGAAGCTAAATCCGTCCACCAAATTCTTACAACACATTTTCCAGGCCCAAGATTTTATCTATAGGTCCAAAAAATATCCCTCTAAATGCCTAAGTTAACAATAACCTAGAAGAACTATTCATTCCAACAGTTTAAATTCATTCCAGCTCTATCATGTACATAAGCAAGTAGGTTTTCCTTAGATGCAAAATATTTCAATCAACAAAGTACTTACCTCCAAGATTATGCTCAATAAATATTTACAAAAATTTAATCCAACTGCACAAGATGTTGTGTACACAGAGCAAATACCTATTCATCAAGTCCTTTTCCAAAGTTTTGTTATCTCAATCAACCTAGTAACTTTAAAATTACAAAACAGAGCACCCTTCCTTCTAAAGTAGAGCTCTCAATACCAATATCGTTAAACCTTCAAGGAATTCTCAAAATCTTCACCGAATACAAACCAAATTCTTAAATTATCGAACACCAAAATTGATGAGGTAAACCAATACTTGTAAAGACACCTTCTATGCAACTAAAAATTGTGATCATTTACCATACAAAAACAAAGTCTTATTTCATTTGCATGCAATCTTCTCATTACAAGCTCTCTTTTCTCTCTCAATTTTCTTCTCTAGAGCCTCTCCTCTCCTATACTTGACTAACTAACTTCTAAGAACAATTTCTTTAATTTCTTTCCCCACTACACACAAAAACCCTAACTAACTTGCTTACATTATAAATTATAAACATAGGAAGACACCCGCTAACATATAGAAGTTCCATTTCCCTTATATTCCTTATAGATCTCTTGCAATTTAAATTTTTTAAATTATAACTATTAGACAAAAAGTGTTCTTTTGTTTCTATGAAAGGAAAATTGAATTTTTATGAATCATCTTGACCACTTACCACCTCCAATGATGTTTAGAACCTAAAATATATTCCTTGGATTTGATGCCCCTACATCATACTCTCAAGGGTAGAAAAATTGAGCTTCTAGCCCAATTTACTACTTCCTTTCTTCTTTGTCTTCCAATTCTTGAGTAGCTTATTATGCTCTTTATTTTGCTCTTCCTTGATATGCCTTATAAGCATCTATATATTCATTTATGTTCCCTCTTCTCTACACTTGTCTTTGATATTTTTCCTTTTCTATCTCCTTCATAACTCTTAAGATATTCTCATCTTCAGTTATGTCACATGTACCTCTACAATCATAGTCCAAAGTAATGTTAGATTGAAAAATAGGAGGCTTGAATGCCTCTTCCAATTTATTAGGGACCTCCTTTTTCTTCTTCTTCACTCATGGCTTCCTTATAGGACTTCTTGACCTTTTATAATGAATTGAATGTCTTATATACCAAATTGTATGTTATTTTGAGACTTCTCTCTCTTGCTCTTGCCATCTCTTATATTTTTGAGCTATTTCTAGCCATCCTTTATGACTGTAGTCACAAAATCATGCACTTACTATTACATTTATACCTCCAAGTATATTGTTTTATATATGGATCTCATGTAAGAAAATTATTCACTAATGGCTCATTCCCTAGTCCTATTGTCGCTAGTTAGTCATCGTCTTCATTTTTATTGCACAGTCATCGTTGTTTACACATTTATAGCCATCTCTTAGGGAGTCTCAAGCGTCGTTATTTGGTCATTTTTCATCTCTAGTTTTTTACTAGTGCACCTAGGGTAGGATTAGGGCGCCCATGGGCACCCCGGTCCTTAATTTCAATTGGATCTAGTTTAGAGTTACAAGGTCAAGTATTTATAATTTTACTTCTCATTCCCTAGGTACTAGTCAAAGCATATCAGGTCATTAGTGTCAAAATTTGAGAAAGAGATCCCTATATAAACACAACATACACACTATCTTAAGGGAGGACTATCTACTATTAATGGGTAGTTATATACTAAGGCAAGGGACTTCATTTAGGAATCATTACATCACACACACTACATAAGAAAGGGAAGTCTATTCTATTCCATCCACCATTTTTCATTACATCTAGCTATTTCCCGCTATCTCTACGTCATTGATGTTAGGGCACCCTAGGAACATAATTGCACACACATGCACATAAAAATACATCAAGTCTGAGATGTAGTGCAATGCTCATTCTTAATTCCATCTATTTGGAAACCGAGGATGATCCGACCCATTCATTTACATATTTCTTTTTTATGGTTTTAATACTTTTGTGTGGGGTTTGCAGGAGATTATTCACTAGATATATACAACGACATCATCAAATTTATGGAGACAACCACTCAAAAAATATCGAGATATTGCAAAGATCTATCGACACTTCTAGATTGGTCATGAGCTATTCTTGAGACTGGAGCACCCATAATTCATACTAGGGCACCCAAAAGTACCCTGATCCTCTTCCGTGTGCCCTAGTCGGTCAAATCTTCATCTTCTGTAATTTCATGGGTTGTACCATTATACTCCGCTTCATCCGCACATCATCCTGTTCAGTCGAGAATCATAGCGAGGTAAGTCATTTTTAGGTTAGTACCTTTTTCCTCCCATTTCAATTATCTTATTTCATTTAAATATCAAATAAAATTATTTATCATCTACATTTCAGTTTATACTATTTATTTCATTGTTGTATTATTTAGATTAACTCTAAAAATTCATATTTTAGTTAATCATTTTGGTGAACCCATACTTTAGAATATTTTCCCTAGGATCCGCTTAAAACCCTCATGGCTAAGGATAGTTCATCTTCTTTTCCCATCATGTCTCATTTCAGTGTTAACCCTATCTATGATGAGGTTGCCATTGTTGAGCTCATGACTCTCTATGGTAATCCTACTCCTATGCCAGCTCATATCAAACAATAGCTTCTAGATGTTCAATAATATGTACCCACTCATTTTTAAGATTCTCCCATTGGCATTAGTATTATTGAGGAACCGATAGCCTTCACTCAATGTACACCATGCTATATGGCTAATATTGATCCTCCTTATCTTTCTAAGAATATTTTAGAATATTTTCTTATTAATTGTATGCTTGGTATTGACAATTACTCACATGTACATTCCGATTCTTCTTCTATCCAACTCAGTACTATGGTTCCGTCTCATGATTCTCCTACTTCGATATTTCTTCTCATGATACATCTCATACCAGCTCGTGTGCTCCTTCATATTATGTTCATGATCATATTGATAGAATTCTTAATTAAATTCTCATTCCCGAGTCCTTATCTCGATGAAGTGGTTAATAGAAATCATTCTTCTAATTTTTATTCTGCCGAATGTGAATCTCCATCACCACGTTCTCCTCAAGCTACATCTAGCATAGCTAGTGCATGAATCATCTCCATCCATTGATTATTCTTCTCCTACCATTTCACCTCCTCTTGTTACATCATCTACGCCTATTAGGTCATCCTCTCCTATAGATGTGTCTTGATTGGTCACTTTACCTCCTACGGATATTTTTGATGCTACTCATGTCATTTCTATAGGCATTCCATCTACATAATATACTATAACTTCTTCAACACCTTTTACTAGTGTGCCTTTACCATCAGAATCCCCTTTGTCATTTATAGATATTCATATGATCACTCACAATAGAAAATTACAACCTATAAATACATTATTGCCATATTCCACTATTCCTTCACAGATATCATCTCTCTCATGAATTTCGTAGGTCAATTACAATCTAAGGTTTAGTCTCTCACTTTAGAAATTTGGGTTTACTATGCTTCTATTGACAACAATTCATTACATGGTAATCCTGTCCCTAAGAAGATTCATAATTCTACATTTCCTAATGACTTTATCATGCCTACATTCACATGTTTTGATGGTACTAGTGACCCTCATGCTCATCTTCTACATTACCGCATGCTTATGACCTCTTATTCTAATGATAGATTATTGCTTAAGGAATTTTGATACAATATTATTGATGAGGCATTACAATGGTACACTCATCTTCCATTTGGGTCCATTAGTACTTTCTATGACATGGAGGATGTTTTCCTCCATCGGTTTATCATCAACAATGGCCCTAAAGTTACTTATGACCGCTTACCTACTTTACATCAAGGCTCATCCGAACCTATCAAGGATTATATCTTACGGTTCAATGCTTGTATACATCAACTAATATTCCAACCTATTGATCTAGAGAAGCAATTTATTTTCTATTGTGATCGATTCCCGCACTTAAGAAAATATTATAGTATGATACATGTGAGTCATTCATTCTTCTATGCTATAACGTTATTCACTTAGAACAAGATCTTGTTTTGACTCATATCATTGATCCTCCACATGTCTCTACTATTGTTGGATCACCTACTTCTCCTCCATTGACATCAGTTAAGCATCTTACACGATCTCCACCCTTTCCTAACAAGCAAGCTCAACCCACTCCATCACAACAACATACTTTTTCTCCACCTCCACGTAGGTCGCGTGAGCCATTACATTTCTCTCATCACACTCGACCACATGATGTGTTGTGTTTTTAATTCATGAGCATATAACTCTCTTACCCTCTAACCAGCATTATCCACAACATAGATTACAATGTCAGCGTGATCAACCGTATTGTAATTATCATCGCATCAATGGCCATAGGGATAATGATTGTCTTTCCCTTCACGATAGATTACTACAATTATAGGATAAGGGCATCATCTCCTTTGGCTCTCAATAATGTGGGAAATCCATCTCTCCTCTACCACAACAAATATTTTCTACTATAGTTTAGTCATCTCCTCCATCTAGTGCTCGGTCATTGGTCATCCACCACCTCAAGTTGTCACTCATGTGTGCTCTCCACCACGTCCATCCATTGTTATGCCATCACATCCACCACATCCACTCCATCCATCTCATGTATCACATCATGTTATTGCTTCACATCGACTACCAAATCCTCAAAGCATTCATCCATCCCACTACAACTCCATATGATATTCAGTTTGGTTCATACACTCATACTTCTTCCATCCCACATGCTTCCACCACTTCATGCTGCCTTGGTCTTTGGTAGGTGATTACTATCACCTTACCCCCGATGATGCACTTGTGTTCTTATGATCATTACATCATTGTTAATGGTTTTTATATAATATCCTTTCATCATGTGCTTCATCATTTCATCTAGCATGCTCAATCGCTTCCCAATGATGCACTCTTGCTTTCTACGATTCATTATTGACTTTTGAGGTCTCTTAATTCAAATGAATCTAATCATCCATATGTTGGGGGAATCACTAATCCTCCCCCCCAATTTATCACACCAACATATTATGACTACATTACATTATCATAACACACATTCATCACAACACATTAGTTCGATCATCATACATAATTTATATTTACATTAACTCTACTACCATCATCACACTAATTATGCATTTTAAATCCCACTTAATATACATTTCACTTAGCTCATCACTCACATTACAAATGTTATCTATTGCACATTCTATTTTTTCATCATTGCACAAATATTACATCAATAAACACTAACAATATACAAAAACATCACATACATTCTAACACTAATCACCAAATCACACATCATCGATCACATTACAACATTGATACACAACGAAATAAACTCATCATATATCAATACCATCTATCCATATCTATATCAAATAGATTCATCATTACACAAAAACATTTCATCACTGGGGGGAAACTCCCTACATCATATACAATAATGCAAATCAAACCTCATCATCATTATCACTTTTGGGTACTATGAGATCCCTAGAACTAGATGCCTTGCCACTAACTCTGCACCATTATTCACAACCTTGATACCTCTCCAATTGCCTACGTAATAAGGTGTTCTCCATAGAATGCTCTAAAACTAACGTTACAAATCCACGTATCATGCAAATACATCCTACGCTAAGGGACCACCACCCAACACCTCTCAAGCTCATCGAGTCTCCTTGCATGCCTCATCCCTCTCACCTAGAAATACAGTGCACGTCACTACTGCTATGGCTACTAGCTCGAACAAATGGGCATGATCGACCACTATATCATCCACTCGCTTAAATATACCTCCACCAAGTATATCGGTAGGCACATTCCACGTCAATGTGCAAATAGATGTGTCTACTATTAGGGACCAATACACATTGCCTACAAAACAAATAACACACCATGTTAAATAAGCATTACTAAGACATAAGTTAACAATAAAATACACAACATAGCTATATATAGATACTAATGTTCCGCTATAGTTGCTGCCACATTTTCAGGGGCATGTGTTTCCCCCTCTCCCTCTCCTCTCTACAAGTAACCCGTTACGCTCGCTAACAATGGAAATAAAAATTCCCATCAATGTGGTGTCCACCATGCATGATACTCCTCTGTACAACCTATATCATCAGAATCTATAGGCTCTATCACCACATCCACCTCATCTAGCCTAGGAGGTACTATCTTCTCTCTGTGGGACTCGGTCAAGCACCTACCCTCCTTGGTGTTCTAATCGCTGCAACCATTTGTATGGCTCTGGGGGCATGCCTTGAGCCATGCCTAACTATTTTGATACTCTTCCCACCTAAAAATATTTTCCACACATGGGAATCGATCCTCTAGCCATATAGTCATATGAATTTATCACAACTCGATAACATCCTCTAACCACCCTCCATAATGATAGTATGGCCTCCATATAACCACCTCATACCTCATCCTATCTATCGGTGCCCTGTAGGTATTTTTGTCCATCCTACACCCATGAATATTAATCCACCTCCTCACATATATATCTCTAGCCTAGCCCACTCTCCTCGTGGACCTCCAACTAGTCTCAACACTACTATGTGCTCATATGCCCACACATGCAAAAGCATAGTAGCTCCTATCCCACCACCATTCTCATCATGAGTAAATCGGTATAAGTATCTATATAGGTGGTCCAACACACACCATGCCAACACGTATCTAGTACCCTCCTCCTCTATCCGCTTGTATATATCATGCATTTTATATAAGATGCCTACACCTCCTCCCCTCCACTAATATATATAAATCAATCACAACCGCTATGAACTTCCACAAGCGTAGAACTCTAGACCGTAAGATAGCATCCAGACGATATGAGCCTCGATGTGCACTCGAGTCCCCAAAAAATCCCATCTAGCAGGTCACATCTGTCACTCCATATCCTCCAACGGCATAACCTATACTCTCTCTCCAAAAATAGTAATCGTAATATGCGATACACATCCTCCAAAGTAATTTTCATCTCCCTCGTAGGCAACCAAAATGCACATTTATCTACACACCATATCTTGTATAGTGCAATCAACATAGGCATAATGTGGGGCACATCCCCATCTGTGCTATGTGACACATGCCAGAACTATCCCTAACTACCCACTCATCATCTGACAGGCCCAACCCAAGCAAAGTACTCAAATGACGCCCACCACAAAACTCCCTCAAGTGAATATCCCTCTACACACCACAAAACGCTAACAAACACTGTGTTAAATTACTATACGAATCCAAACACACTTGCTTATCACATTACTATACACTACAAATATGATTTTCACCATTCTAGGCCATATACACACTTTCTGGACCAGGGCACCTAGATGCAAGATTGGGGCGCCTAGGAGCAGGACACTAGTGCTCAGTTCTGGGTGTTCCTTTTCTAGGGGTCACTAGTGCCCCCACCACTATTGTCCAGGTCTAAAACTCTGAGAAAATTAAAATTTACAAATTTACAAAAAATCAATAGACATGACTACTACACCATACATTTTTTGAAAAACAACACACTTACCAATTCCGTGGTTGTGTGTGATGCTACGACAACTCAAACCGACTAGGACATGCTTCTCTCACTTGCGGCATTTTCACTCACTTTGCACTCAATCTCACAATTGTGTAAATAAAAATGAAGTGAATAAACACTTTTTCACTTCACTACTTATAATAAATTTTTACCTACTTTACTATAGTCATTATTTCACACTTATTCTCACAACTAATACACACTACACGATTTTTGTCATATCTTGAGCATTTTTACTTTGATTTACACCTGTTTGTGGAATTATTTTTATAATTTCACCTACCATTGTACCATACACATTACACATGCATTATCTCTCCTTCACATTGTCCTTCAATCAATACAAACACATTTTTCCAATCTTTATGACACTTCCTATTTTATCTCGTGCTTAATTTCGGCTTAGCATTTGTTCTTATCATCACTTCCCTTTCTTCAAAGGGGGCATATCATTGGGGTCATCCTATAATTCCCCTTATATCACCATACATTTAAACAAACACTACCAATTCGACAATTCCAAACATTTACTAACACACTATGCGACATTTCACCATCGATTCCCCCTTAATGACCTAACTTGGGGGCAACAAACATATAATTTTTAAATAAAACATTTCATCACTTCCCTCTAATGACCTAAACTTGGGGAAACAAGCGTTAAAATATTTTCCATATGATCATTCACCAATTTCTATTGATTACCCCTAATGACCTAACATGGGGAAAATAGTATAAAATCTCTCTAAGAGTAACCAATCGGGATCAATTAATTAATCAATGAATTAACACATTCAAAACTATAACAATTGAAACCACATCACTCAATCAATACAATATAACACAATTGGCCTCCCAGATGACCTAACTTGGGAGTTATATGTGTTACTTTCCTAGATGACCTAACTTACAAAGTTATTCTATCTTTTTGTATTTTCTTCTAGATGACCTAACTTGGAAGCCATCATCCATTTTGCGTTTTCTTCTAGAAGACCTAACTTGGAAGCCATCACATTATGGTGACACCCATAGAGTGGGGGAAAGAGTGCCTTTCCTATACCACTTTTATATGGGTCAATTGTTTGATCAAAATTATTTGGATCCAAAATCACAAATTTTTAATCGAGTCCTTCTTCGGTGGCTAGATCTTGAGAATGTAGTTAAAGATTGGAGAATAATACACTGTTCTCACTACACTCTTCCTCCTGGTAAAGCATGACGCCCAAATCCTTTGGTTGATTTTTTGTATATACACAATCGGGTAGGAGCTTATCACTCCCTTCCCCATCTTATTATCATCATACGTGTTCAAAATCATCAATCATCCAACATTACAATCATCACTCTCATTTAGTACACTTCATTACACTATTACGTTTTCACTATGTTGAATGGATCAACCCGCTGATCCATGGTTTGACACGCTATATGGTTCTTTTAGCACTTTTTACAACCATATCTCCACGTTCTACTATAACATGGGATTCTCTAGATTTCTCTCAGGTATACATCTCTATCTACTTTATGTTACCAAGCTTTCGCTCACCAACATAAAGTGGGGGAAAATGTAGTCACAAAATCATGCACTTAATATTACATTTACACCGCCAAGTATGTTATTTTATATATGGATCTTGCGTAAGAAAATTATTTGCTAATGGCTTATCGCCTAGTCTTTTCATCAGTTAGTTGGTCATTGTCGTCATTTTTCTTACACAATCGTCTTTTATTTACACGGTTATCTTCGTCTCTTAAGGAGTCTCAGGTGTCGTTATTTGGTCATTTTTCGTCTCTAGTATTTGACTAGGGAGCCTAGGGTAGGATTAGGGTTCCCATGGGCACCCCGCTCCTAAAATTTAGGTGTCTTGGTCTTTATAGCACTTGGGTCTAATATAGAGTTTTGAGGTTGGTATTTATAATTTTCCTCTCATTCCCTTAGGTACTAGTCAACATGTCGGGTCATTAGTGTCAAAATTTGAGCAAGAGATCCCTATATAAACACAACATACACACTATCTTAAGGGCGGGATATCTACTATCAAGGGATAGCTATCTACTAAGGCAAGGGACTACATTTGGGCATCATTGCATCATACACACTGCATAGGAAAGGGAATTCTATTCTATTCCATCCACCATTTTGAATTACATCTAGCTATTGCCCATTATCTCCATGGCATTGACGTTAGGGCACCCTAAGAACATAATTACACACACATGCATATATAACTACATCAGTTTTGAGATGTATTGCAATGCTCAGTTGTAATTCCATCCATTTTCCAAATGAGGGAAATCTGACCCATTCATTTGCATATTAAATTTTTAGGGTTCGATGCTTTTGTGTGGAGTTTTGTAGGATATTATTCATCAGAGATCTACAAGTGACATCAGTGAAGTTACAAGTGACAATCACACGAAAAACATCAATACATTGTGAAGATCTACTGAAACTTCCAGATTCAGGTCCGAGTTGTTCAGAGACCTGTAACGCTCATATGTAGACTAGGGCACCCATAGGTTCCTTGATCCTCTTCCAGGCACCCCATTCTAGTCAAATCTTCATCTACTGTAATTTTTTGGGTTGTACCATCATACTCTACTTCATCCACACATCATCTTATTCAGTCTAGAATCACAACGAGGTAAGTCATTTTTAGGTTAGTACCTTTTCCCTCCCATTTCAATTATTTTATTTCATTTAAATATCAAATAAAATTAGTTAGCATCTACATTTCATTTTATACTATTTATTTCATTGTTGTATTATTTAGATTAATTCTAAAATTTCATATTTTAGTTAATCAATGACTAGTTTCTTCTCTATCAAGATCTATATTCTTCATATCCTCATTATGTCCTTATTTTTTCTCATCCTTTCTTGACTCTTGTACTCTCAAGATTTATAATTTTCCGTTTTCCTTCATGATATCAACACATTCATGACTATCCTCTTCCTCGTTCTTCCTCTCCTTTTCATCTTCACAAACTTCATCAACTAATTTCTTCATTTGGTAGAAATACCCTTGGTTCCACAAGCACTTCATCATGTGCTTCTTCACTCTTTTCCCCATCCTTCTCTTCTTTCACTTTTCCAACTTCATCTCTCTCTCTCTCTCTCTTGTTTCATTATACCATCTTCTTTTCTCTTGACCTTATTTATCTTTGAGGATTTTACAAAATATTTAAAAACCTAATATCCATATTCATTTACTACTGCATGTTCCTTTTCTCTCACCTCTTCCTTAAACATCTCTTGATCTTCCTTCTCAAGTGCCTTCTTGTGCACCATACCTTTCTTGTTGTCATTAAGTTGTAAAAACATATATAAGGCCTCTTCCAAGACCTCTTCATCTTCTTCTTTACTTTCTTTATAGATCTAATTTACCATTTCATTTTTTTTATCCTCTTTGTTCTCAAACTTGCTTGGTTTCTCAAAAAAACTGAAAATTATCTATTACCTTCATACCCGCACTATCCTCACTAAAATCAATTGTTAAATTAGAAGTATAAATCTTAACAAACCTTAGTAAAGTCTCCTTGCATGTTTCCTTAGTTCCCATCAAGAACTTCTTGACTGACATCATCATCACTAATCCTATTTTTGGCTCTTATTCACTTGTAATAATCTTTCTTAAATTGATTTCCTTCTCCTTAATACGTGGTTGGAGGAATTTTGCATCATATATAAGATTATCAAATCTACTTTCTTCTTCTTCTTGGGTATTTACAAACAAGAAACCTTCATTTTGCACTTGAATTTGGTTACATACCTCATTGATAGGTTGATATGTTGTTGTTGCACCTTCTTTTTCTTCATTCAATTTTTGAGTTCCTTCATACATAACTTCTTTGACTACTTCTTTCTCTGATTTGCTTATCTTCTTCTTCATTTTCCTTAGCTTCTTTTCTTATTTCTTAATCGTCTCTTTTAACTACTTCCTTTATTTTCTCTTCCCAAGTAGCTTTTTAGGACACTTAACCTTATTTCAATCATTATTCCCACTTGGTTCTCTATTATTCTCATCCTTTATGCCACCTCTATCGGCTTCCCAACATCTGTTTTCAATTCTTGAATATCTTCTTAGATCCACCTCTCATTCTTGCTTGCTTCCTCTTTATCTTTCCTTCTCTTCTCTTTCATATCTTTCATCAATTTCACCATTTCTTCCATTTGGTCCCACTATGATACCAAATTATGTAGAGGTAAGTCACTTAAAACAACTCACAATGTTAGAATGATCACCAAAAGTCAAAACAATCACTTAGACCTTCAAACTAGCTACTTCTTCTAATGCATAAACCTCTAAATCATAATGTTATTAGACCTCATACCAAGTTAAACAACTATTAAAATTATTTAAATAAACCAAAAGTGTCAATTTTCTTCCCTTCTCCAAAGCGCCTTTAGTGCTTCTTAAGGCTTTGCTCTTGTTGGATTCATGGTTAGAAACATCTATGAAGGCTATTAACAAGGTAATACTTGATTTAGATACCCATTATACCTCCTGAGGTATGTGTCAAATTTTAGGTTCTAATTCCTAAAACTACTCTTGCAAATCTTCACTTTCTTCTTTCTAGTTACATTATTCCCTACCAACTCTATCTAGGGATGTTTTAAAGTATAACTTTTAATATTTGCACTGTCTCAAAAAATTGAAATTATTTTAAGATACCAATTTTCCCATTATACTTGTGTACAAACTCCCATTATTACCTTCTTTGCAAAAACTCCCTCAATCCACTCACCGAGGATTTTAATTAGGCCTTTAGGGTTGCTCTACAAACTCGCATATACTCTGTCATCCGATCACTTGAAGCCAGAGGATTTTCAAGGAATAAAATTTTATAATATCCTTTGATACTCCATCAAGATGTTAAATTTCACATTTGGATCCTTTTCTCTCTATAAAAACCTTGTTATAACCAAATGTTATAAACCCTAGTGACAGCTTTCAACAAAGTGAACCCAAAAGCTAAATCCTTCCACGAAATACCTAAAACACATTTTCAAGGCCCAATATTTTATCTAGATATCTAAGCAAGATTCCTCTCAATTCCTAACTTAATAGTAACATGTCAAAACCATTCATTCCCATAGTTTAAAGTCATTCCATCTCTGCCTTGTACATAGCAGTGTGGTTTCCTTACATGCAAAAGATTTCAATCAACAACAAAGTACTTACCTCCCATATTAGGATCGATAAATATTTACACAAAGTCTAATCCACCTTTAAATATGTTGTGTACATAGAGAAAATACCTATTCACCAAGTTCTTTTCCAAAGGTTTGGTAACCTTAGAATTACAAAACAGAGCACCCCGCCTTAAGTAGCTTCCAATACCTATATCGGTTAAACCTTAAAGGAATGTTCAAACTATTCACTAAATAAAAATCACCTTCTTAAATGACTGAAAATTAAAAATTGATGAGGTACACCTTTCTATGTTACTAAAAATGTGATCATTTACCATACAAAAAAAGAGTCTTCTTTTATTTGCATGCAATCTTCACATTACAAACTCTCTCTTTTCTCTCTCGGGGTTCTTCTCTCGAGCCTCTCCTTACCCATACTGAATAACTAACTTCTAAGTATGATTTATTTACTTTATTTCCCCACTACACACCAAAATCCTAATTAACTTTCTTATATTATGACTTCTAAACATAGGAAGACACTTTCTTGTATTTTAAACACAACATTATGCTTATATAATCACTAAGAGTATTTCATTACATCATTAACTCTTAAAATTGAACCAATAACATCTAGGACTTAAACCAATAAGTTCCATTTCCTTATATGCCTTATAGGCTCTCTTGTAATTTCAATTTTTAATTACAAATTTTGGAGGGAAAGTGTTCTTTTGCTTCTATGAAAGGAACCTTAAATCTTTATGAATCATCTTGACCACTTACCATATGTAATGATGTTTAGAACCAATAATGATGCCTTGGATTTGATTTCCCGCATCAAATACACATTAAAACAAATCTTTATCAAAGAAATTATTCAAATTCAATTGAGCACCAACCCAACAAGGAGTACCATTCCCTAAGTTTAGTGAGTCACTAACCCTTAGATGACTCAACACCTAATAAAGCCACCTAATTTATTTATCATCTCTTAAATGTTACATCAAATGATTATGACACCTATGAAGCTCTCATTCCTTTTATCTTCTCCAAAACTTCCTTCTAGCCTTCCTTGCTCAAAAAATTCGTTATTCAAGTTTATTAGGTCATCTTATCTAGCTAACCAACATAAAAACACTCTTTAGAACATCACATCATCTTATCTTCCCTCTATTTATGGTCACAAATACCTCCTTCACCTCTAGAAACACCCCTCTAGTTTGCACTTTCTCAAACTCAACCAACAACAAAATAAGCCTTTAAAACATGTTTATATACAAGACTCACGATCATAACCCATCTAAGTCAGAAATCATAGGAAAAATTCACTTAAATAAATATAAAAAATCATAAAAAGTAACACTTAGGTCAGAAATAACATGTATAACCTCCAAATCCTCCATTAGGGCTCAAATAGGCTTAATATACTAAAATCACCCTCTCACCAATCTTGACCTTCTTGAGATAACATCCCCATAAAAATAACAAGAACCACTTAGAAATGTTTTTGAATAATACTATAAACCTTCTACAATATTTTACACTTTTGTGCCATCATCTCATGCAATGTCACCACCATTTGGAGCAACCAACCTCACTAGGTCTAAGACCTATAAAACTAGTCTTAAAATGGACCTCAAACTCCCATAAAATCACATCAACCATGCAAGTTTGATATATCAATGGAAATATCATGACATTAGTGTCATCTTAAAATTATCATAAAACCATCAATTGGAATGTAGAAGCCAAAAACACCTTTTGCAACTAGGTCACCCGAATTTGCCCAAATTTGCCCCAAAACCAGTCTTATAAAATGGACTTACACAGACCTCCTAAGGGATAAAAATTGATTTAAAACATCTCCAAACATGAATTATAGATTCCAAAATTCCTCAAAATCCATTTATTCATCTGGTCCAATACAAAACTTGAGAGAAATATCAACTTCTTCATAAACTTGAAAATTTTGTTTGGGTCCACATACTATTAAGTCACATAAATACCACATGGATAGTTATAGAGGATTAATATATCACCTCCAATAATAAAAATTAATAAATAAATACATTATAAGTAACTTCTTACAAGATCTCTCCCATCGTTACACAACTAGGGTTTCTAAAAGGGTTTAGAAGTTGTTTACCTTCTTAACAATTGTTCATAAGGTTATGCCCTCAATCCACAATATAATTCCTATAATATCATATTAGGAACCTTCCCCAAATACTACGAATATCTTGGACAACCATTCAAATATTACATGTGCCAACGAGTACCAAAATTCCAATTCGAGCTCAAAATCTCACTTCCAAGAACTTAATAGAACTAAACAACACATATCTTGCTCAAAATTGCAAAGCATGACCTAAAAATTTTCCCAAACCACTGGAAAACCTACTACACCTTATCTAATGCTAACCTTTCCATTTTCATGGTGAAATTTTTCCAACCTATCTCATTAGGTCACATAGGGCTTAAGAATAGGTCTAGTGTAGACCTAGAAAACATGACTAAACCCTGAACCAACACTCTAAGACACTTGTGACTATATCAACACATCATCCACATGTTCCCCATGATATCACCATGCATAACCAACTCATACATATTTGTACTCCATCATGTAATACCTTATTCACGACTGTGCCTCAAAACCAAGCATCTTAACCATGCTTACACCAATAATGTTGACCTCCTCATCAATTTTCCACTCTTTCCAACCTACAAGAGCCTTAAACACACATCATGAAATTATCACAACATCCTTTTGACATTTAATCACTCTACATCACCCCTACTAGCCACCACACTACTCAAGACACCTCAAAACACCATGCCACACTAAGTAACTAAACCGACCAAGTACTAATGAAAGACACTACCAATCAACCTTCATGTCTCTAAGACATTTTTAAATCAATGATACTTTAGACATAAATGACAACACAATGCCAACATATCCAATATCTACAAATATTAGAACTTGTTTTATTGAATAGTAATGTTCATATTTGTTTTTTTACAATAGTTGTAAAGTTCATGTGTTTATTTAATTTAGTATTAGATCAATCATACAATACCAAAATCAAGTTAGGGGTGTGTTTAGGAGGTTTATGTAAGTTTACAATAGATATAGACATAAGAGGAATATCGCCGAGGCACCATCACTCTCGATCTTACCTACCCCCAAAACCTACACAAAATTTAGAAAAATTGGAAAAAAATCTCTTACGATAACGAACATTAAGATTTGAATTAAAAATTATATATATTTATTTAAAATTAAAAATTGGACCCCAAATCATATCCTTGAGATATTTTAGAGCTCCCAAAACCGAGGCGAGTTCCATTTGAGGATAGTTTCTTAGAAGGAAGAGAGATCGAGTTTGGCCTTCCTACCTACACCTAATTTGAGGACCCTCGCGAGCTCAAGTTGTTTCTAAATTAGAAATTGATCTCATTGTTGGGAAAAATTGGTGAGTTAGAGCCCACCTCCCATATCCTTTGGAAATTTGAGCAGTTGGTGGTGAGATGTTGAATTCCATCATGAGTTGTATTACTTTGATCCCAAGCTTGTATGAGATGAGATTAATTGGTAAAATTAATAGACCCTTATTCTTCGTGGAGACTCTTTGAAAACCCTTGGAGAGATAAAATTGTGGAGTATTTATGTTAGC
Source organism: Taxus wallichiana var. yunnanensis (assembly GCA_018340775.1). NCBI lineage: Eukaryota > Viridiplantae > Streptophyta > Pinopsida > Cupressales > Taxaceae > Taxus > Taxus wallichiana. Next base: position 23,127,431 of record CM031234.1, read on the forward strand.
ATTGCAAGCCCCTAGATTAGAAAACTTCACCTTATTTTTTTGTTCGAGAGATCTGTTATAATCCTAAGGACTACCAAATTTTGACATTGGTGTCACATAAATATCTCAACATTCAAGAATTTTGCAACAAAAACATCCACAAGAGGTACTCAAAATTTTCTAAAGGGTACTCACTTGTTGGTGAACATAAAACAATTTAAAGTGGTCACATACTCCTCTTAAATCCTACACGATATGGATACTTTATTCTTAAGAAACCCTTTATTTTTTTAAAATATTAAAAAAACTCCATACCTATCCAACTAAGATCTCGGTCCTTTTGGCCAACTCAACTAAGCATAATTCTCTCCCACCTTGAGGTCATGAGTTTGACATGACCTCAACCCCCTCTTTGCATTAAAAAAATCAACCTTATCCTTTTCTAGAACTTAAATAGAATTTTCAGCATTTGATTATTCAATCATCTCAGCCACCATATTGGCTATTAGGTTTTAGTAAAAGCATCTCTTAGGGAGAAGTCATAGGTTCAACCCTCCCCACTATGTATTTTGCACAAAATTACTTGTAGCCTTGTTTACAAAAATAATTTTACATTTGACACCAAAAATAAAGCATCCTCATCCATTTTTTTGCGAAAATTTCCCAACAATTAGTATTCTTTTTATTTTGAAAAAATAGCAAGATTAGGAAAATCTTGTTATTTTGTTGCATTTTTTTTTAAATCAACTAAGAGAGCGTCATTTTGAAAAATCTCTTTTCATTCAAAAAATCATAGTTGAGCCTTTATACACCTAAAATTGTGGGAAAAAAATGGAAACTAGATTTTGAATGCTATAAGTCTAGGAAAATAAAGTTGAAAAAAATAGCTACATATTTTTTCCGTGAATTTTCTTTTGGTTTTTTCCATGAAAAGGGGTCGAATTTTGGTTTTTTTACTATTTTCTAAGTGGATGAGAAAAAACGTATCTATTTACATTTTTGTTTTATATTATGTAATATTTTTCCATTTTTGTATGTTGTGCATAAATAATTAAAAATTTAAAAACACAAACTCGAGATCTTTCACTACTACATATCATGTAAATAACATCATAAATCGTGTTGATTTTACATCATTTTTTATTCTTGATTTTCAATGCAATCATGATGCAAATATGTGGCACGAAATTTGTGCCACATTTTCTCCACATTAGTGAAAAAGGTAACTTACATTTCCCATTTCCATTTAATATTGAATTATGTTGCATCTCTTTTTTATTTATTGTAAAATATTTCCAATTTGAAATTAAAGCATCTTTAAACACATAATAAGAAATTATGGTTTATGGAAAACCATTTTGCTCTTGCTATCACACTTTGCATTTTTTTAGAGAAAATATATTGTTGAAATTCAGATTGAAAAGTGGAGGGTTAATTTTTAGACAATAAGGTGAGGAATTTATTGTTTTAATTGGTTTTAATGGACTTGAAATAAAGGTTTGGTTAGTAAAACATAAATGTTAATGCTTTATTGAGGTTAGATAGCAATTTCATAATTATATTTTACATTTGATATATATTTCATATGTTTCACATTATTTTTTATGTATTTTGTTTTTTTATTGCGACCTACTCAAAAGTAGTTTTTTGCCTCAAAATAACACACATCACTCATCATATAGAGAGGCACAAAATATCATCAAATGTATTTGTTATCTATGTCAACTACAATGCATGCACCAATGATTGCATTCTAGTTAGCAATGAATATAAGAATGAGTTTAGTTGTCGTAATTGCATGGCACCACAATTTCAACAATGAGTGAGATGGTTCACCATTCCAAAAAAGGTATTGATAAAATTTCTAATAATTTATTGGCTCGGGTGTCTTTTCATTTGCAATTCGCTTGTAGAGTTAATGTCATGGCATCATAAGAAAACAATTGATGAATTTTGGCATGTTACTTATGGTTCAAATGCAATTAGGCACATTAAGAAATTGTGACCTGAAAAATTCATAGAGAAGTCACACAATGTACAATTTTGTTTGGAAATGGATAGCATTAACCCCTTTTCCAAAATGTCAACTAGGTACTTTATTTTTCATGTATTGTTGACAAACTATAATATCCGTCCATAGTTAATGATTCATAAAGAACATTTAATGTTGTCATTATTGGTGCCTATTAAGAACCAAGTAGAAAATATGGATGTCTACCTTGAACCCTTAATTTATGAGTTGATAATTTTGGGATGACATTATAATGTATGAACTTCCAAAACCCATTGGTCATAGGAATTTCACCTATTATAGTATCATATGTTGGACTATTCATTTTTTTATAGGATGACTATTTATTCAAGTGTTTCTCATATCTTAATATTTAGAAATAAATAATCGTGTGTCCATTTTTTGCATTATACATTGAGTTTTTTTATTGCTTATATATGCAAATATCTCAAATAAGAAAAGTATGCTTTTCCAAGGTGTAGTGATAAACAATTTGGAAGATTATACAAAGATCTCAAAAATGTTGTTTACAAAGACCATCAAATGTTCTTTCCGATGACGCATAAGTACTATGTTAAAAAGAAAAATAAGTTTGATGGAAAACCTGATATTAGAAAACCTCTTAAAATTCTCGTTACTTGGGGATTGGTATAAAGCCTTCACACAAACATGCATAATATCAAATGTGGATATTCCTCCATATTGGTGGAGAGATCGGTATGGTTGTCTGAAATTATCCATAAATTTGAGATTCCTACAGGAATGAATAAACTATCCATATTATACAGTCTCTCGTATAGGGAGAATTTATTAGTTGGGCATATTTTGGATCCAATGCATATATTTAAAAATGTAGTGGTTTCTATATGGAATCACATATCTAGAAAAGAGAAAAACACTCCAAGTTCTAGAGTCAATATGAAAGTTAGTGGGACAAAGAAGCATCTTAAAAAGGAAAAAAGGGGCTCCATGGATATTATGTAAAGAGAAAGTCAATTTGGTGAATCAAACAATGTGAGAGATTCACACACCAAATGGATAGGGTTCCTCTCGTGATACAAGAATTTACCATTGATGGGTGCATAAAAGGCCTTAAAACACATGATTGACATAAAATTTTGAAGGTAATTCATGCATTTTTATCTTAAATTATGCAACATATTTTTATCTTCATATTTAACCTTTTTAATTTATTTCTATAACATATATTTCCCTTGGCTTTAAGGGGGTCATTTTTAATCTTCCACCTGACCTACTAAATGCAATATATCAAATTTCAATTTTTTTGAGGTAATATGATTTTTTTTTCAACTAAAACTCATCCATTTGTATGAAAAAAATATTATATTGAATTGTATGTATGGCATTGTTTTTAAATTATGTAGTTGTCTTCAAAAGAGATATTACAAGCAAGAATTGAGCACGAGAAATAAAATATTATAGATATTGTTTGTAAATTGGAAAAGTAGCTGCTACATCCTTCATGGATTCTCAAAATCATCTATTGAAATTAATATAAAACATATATGATGTATTTTCAATGTGTGTATCCATTAATTATTTATTTACATGTTTGATTTTTAGGGCATGTTGAAAAATATTCCATTGAGAATTTCATGTTATTCAATACTTTAGAGATGGTTGTGTGGCTTCAAAAATATGAAGAAGAAAAGAATAGCCATGAGATTCGAGGGTTGATTGGAGACAAAAACATCCACGTAAACCACTTCGGACCAATCTACAAATACCAATTCGATACCAACCTAATCTTGAATGGATGAGTTCATATTTAGAGAATCTTCATGCCATCAATTGAATATAAATGACACAACAAGCATTGTACATGGTGTAAGATTGTGAAGAATTGGTTAGTTGTTGCAACACTTTTTTCATACATATGTGTTTTTATATATTTTTGAAAATATATTAATACTATCTTAAATGATTTGACATAATGAAGGTGAGTAAACATTCAACAATGTGGTTTGAAGGAAAATGTTTTTTGTGGAAAATATTGACAAGATAAGGGTCACTTGTTCCAAAAGAGAGTTATTTTTCCTTTTGATTATGTTGGTCGAGCTAGTGTTAATGATAGGAATCTCGTCCAAGGGTAATTGGATTATGTTGAAAATATATAAGAAGTTTTGAAGTTGTCATATTTAGGTGTACTTGGTACCCTTTTATTGATAACAATTTTTTCATAGTGGATAATGAAGTAGCTTCTACTCATTTGGATTTTTACAACATTACATGAGGAAAATATTGATGTGTTACCTCAACAATATTATTAGGTATTACTTTGTGTAATTTTTCTTACGAATGTCTTCTTTATTTTCATGCACACAATTTCTTTATGCACGTTTATTTTTCATGAATTAATTTTTTAACTATATTTATATAGGTCTTATTTTATCCTAATATTTTTTATATTAGGTAAATAGGAGGTTTAGAAAGGGCCTCAAACCTTGTACAACACACCAAAATTTAGATATAGCAATAAATTCCAAGTAAGAAACATAAAATATAGAGTAAGGGTCAAAATAGCTTAAACCAAGCCAAGAAACTTTTTTAAACAAAAACTTCAAATTCCGCAAAAAGGAAGCAAAAAGGTAGTGAAAGGAAACTTGCAACACCAAAGAAAATAAGATAATTTTGGGGTTTCTTATTTCTACCCCGAGTTCTTAGGCTCAGACCTTCTGGGTTACTAGGAGTCTCTTTAGTAAGATCGTCATGCTCCTCCTAATATTGAGAGAGAAGGTAATTGGTAGTTTATATTGAATTTTGAGCCAAGGATGAAATGTTTTATTGATGATAATTGTGTTGTAACATGAACATCATGGATAATAATCAATGTTTTTAATAGAGATGATGAACATGACTCTAGTGATAAATATGAAATTACCAATAATGAATGAGATCATCATATTGATCATGGTTACACCCAGGTTAAATTATGTGAAATATAAGATTAGTGAATTAGGTACACTAAAGGATGTAAGGGTTAGCTACATGAGGTTATTCTGATTAATTAACTTCCAACATTAATTACCAATATTATAACAATGCATTAATACTTGCAATTGATATACTAAAAGATATAAACTTGAAAACACAAGGGGATGATTGCACTTAGCTGATTACAAATGGTTTTGGGAAGTTCTAGGCATAAAAACTTCTAGAACATGGAGATATGGACTGATGATGCTTCATTTCTTCAAATGTGATTTGGAAATTGACCAGTGTAGAACCATACACTTCTTCTAGGGTCGTACCACATAGTCTTGATGCTTATGAATTTTTTTGAACCTACTTGGATTCTTGATCCGCAACTTCTTAACATGGTTGCCTTCCTAAAAATGTTTATCATTATCGACCCTAAATTTTTATCATGTAGAAAATATCTCTAAAAATCATAAATGAGGTCTTAAATCCTAGCCATGGGTGGGAGACCCGTAATACAAATATTAGTTATATTTTAGGCATCTTTGCACCGTGAACATTGACACTAGTCTAAAGAGGCACCGAATCGCATGTCATTATCCACCTAACATATGATATTAGAATGAATGCAGCTAGATTTGGAAACCCTCTTTGAAAATTCTTGAGTTGAGTTTGAATCTTGCTAAAATAATTAGAGAAGGAATGTTTGAGTGCTTGTAGATGAAATGGGCTAACTCCTTGACCTAGTAATAAGCTTTATACTTTTGGATATTTCTACCCTAATGAATATAGATAAGCTATTACAACTTGGGTTCCATTTACAAGTGTTGGAAGTGAGTGTACCAATGTAGTGCCATAGGATTTATAGGTTATAAAATGAGGTATTATTTACTTGTTTATATAGGTTTTTGTAAGCGATTCATCAACAAAAGGCCAACCCAGAGGGATTAAAAAACCCAACAAATAATTTTAAATCAAAATCATATTTGGAGAACATGTTGGTGAACGACCATAAAATTCATCTAGGATGAGATATAACATCCTAATCAAACTATACTGACCTTACCTGGGGATGAAAAACATGCAATTTGGAGTTTAGAACTTATCAATTTATGTTTGTCTATGTATTCTATGCATTGTACTCTTATAATTTGATGATATGTCAGTGTGTAAGGAAACATAAGCTTGACTTGATACCTTAGAATATGTTAAGGTGGAATGGAAAAGTTGTTTTTATCTTAGTAAGAGTGTATTATTAAAACCGGAGTGTCAAATAGTAAATTGCCAAATTCAAGTATCTACAAATCAATCCAATGATCAAGGTGAAGTTTATTTTGAAGAACATGATGATGATGATAGTGATAATGATGAACTTCATGAAACTGAAAATAATGATGACAATGATGAAGTAAATATTCCAATAGGTATATATTTGGAAATGAATGGAATATTCCCATAGCTACATATATATAGAGGAAAAATAAGGGAACATTACTTATGACTAAAAATCCAATACATGTAACCAATGAGGAGTTGGAGGAAATACAAGAAAATTAAAATGAATAGTTGAAATATTCATAAGCCTATTTTTTTCATGTTAATTCATTAATTCCAAATTTTGTCTTGTGTTATCAACATCCCATTACATATTTGTAAAATTAGTTTTGATTTTATTTGTAAAATTTTAATTGACATAATTAAATTACAAATGTAAGTCCATACCAAAATATAATATATTGTATCCTCTCTTATGCTTTGTTGAGATAGAATATATTTGTCCATTTATAGAATTTGAATTCAACTCAATTAACTTGTAAATGTAATTTGATTTATATAGTTTACCCCAATTTGACATATCACTAATTTGGTATATATGAAGTGAAATGTGGATGATTTTTTATTTTGATCAATGTCAAATAAGCAATAATTTGGTGTATGAAACTTACCCTATTTTTTACCAAAAATAAATTAGATTTAAATGAAATAACTTATTAATTTCTATCTTACATCATACAAATTGAATCATGACCACTCTTCCATATTTAAGTTATCATAGTCCACAACCTAACCTTAATGTTGCTTCACCATATTGTATCTTTGAATTCATGTTAAACAACATTGTTTAAGTCAAAAGAACAAAATAATTATCTCATCTCAATATGAAAGTAAATATTCAAACCCAAACCATACACTCAAAAACCGTGCTCGTGATATTTTTATGTGTTTTGAAGGTAATATTCTTTGTGTGTAAATTTAATTCTTTGATGAATTCATTACGCCGAAGGCGTTCCCCTATGGTAAAGGACCTCCGGATGTTTCTGCGACTGTATTAAAATTGACGGTTTGACGGCCGTCTGGACGTTTTGCATTTTTAACAATTTTTTTGACCTGCGTTCCTTCTTTAGACTAGCAGGGCATCGTGTCAATCCGGGGCCTTCCGTCAGGGTTCCAATCCACCCCTCCTCGCCTTCCTCTGCATCCATTATGTACAATTTTTCGTGCCCGGATCGTTCCGATCTGACCTGTAACTTGTCCAAATACTGTGGCTGACCGTGGCCTTTTTTTATTGTTCCGGTGATCTCCAAAAGGCGGTCTGCAAGTGTAGACTTCCCGTGATCGACATGAGCGATGATTGAAAAGTTTCTAATAAGTTCAGGCGTGTATTGGGTTAGATCGGACGTATTATGTGCGTTTGAGCACAATGAGCGTATCAATAATAATGAAAAATGAGCCGAATTATGCGTTTTAGAGCGAGCGTGAATGATTTGAGCGGCCTGCCTCGCATATCTGATAAGGCCGAAAGCTCCCATTCTATTCAGCTCATAACAGAAGTGATTTAATCATTGTATCGGTTACATCAGTGATGAAGTAATTTAAATTCAAATAGAATTGCGCCTTCGTGAAAATAAAGGACGAGATTGATCCCCGAGCTACGTCATGGTTTTGTGCTTGTGCTGGTTCAGCATCCAAAACAAGTTTCTACTTATTTTTCACCCACGGATAGGAAATTAGTAAGAATTGATATGCGACATAAACCCTAGTACCACGAGCACTCCACATTTAGTGTAACGAATTTATTACGCCGAAGGCGTTCCCCCTATGGTAAAGGACCTCCGGACGTTTTTGAATCGTATTAAAATTGACGGTTTGACGGCCGTCTGGACGTTTTCACATTTTTAACAATTTTTTTGACCTGCGTTCCTTCTTTAGACCAGCAGGGCATCGTGTCAATCCGGGGGCCTTCCGTCAGGGTTCCAATCCACCCCTCCTCGCCTTCCTCTGCATCCATTATGTACAGTTTTTTGTGCCCGGATCGTTCCGATCTGAACACTAATTGTTTCCCATCTTCGCCCCTAAATCTGTGGAACCCCACCCTGAGCGAATCGGGCGAGACGAAAGGGTTGTAGTGATGAATTTGGGGATTAATGGAGGCCGTCACGGGTATAAAGGACCTGGACTGCAGGTCGAAGATTTCGATGTGCTTGAATTTGGACTCCGGTCTGCGCGTGGCCACGGCTATCCAATTCCCCGTAGCGGAAGCGCAGGGAGTGAAAGCTTCTACGGAGGGTGGAGTTATCTGCTCTGGTGGCACCGCTTGGTCCAGGTTCAATCTGTAGATGCTCCACCACCCGTCCTCCGCTCTTCTGTGAAAATACACGGTGCTCTCATCGGCCCAGCTCTGCAACCATCCGCCTACCGGATCCGTCCTCCACCCTGAAAATGTACAAACTGGTCGAAGCTCGTGAATATGGTCCCGCCGCCATTTCCCTGCTCCGTAGGAAGCCACCATAATTCCCAAGGAAGAATGATGTCTTACCGACTGTATCTTTGCCTGAAATGGGTCCTTAATGCCTCCAATGCCTAAAATGGGTTCCAATTTGGTAATTAGCTTGGTGGTCCAAGGGGTCCTTTAAAGTCCTACCAATCAATGTGGCAATCTCTCTTAAAAGAAGGGCCACGCGTTTCTGATCCAAATAGAAAAGGAAGGTGGATGGAGTCCATTAAAGTCCTACCGATCAACATGGCAACCTCTCTCAAAAGGACCAGATATGTCTGATCTGGATAGAAAAGGAAGGTGGATAGAGAACCGCCTTGAGTCTTCATACATGCAACGATATCTCCACCAAATCTCATTGTAGGTTAGACAACGCAAAATAAAATGCTGCTCATTTTCCACTTCATAGAGAGAACATAGGTGACAAATCCTATCGCCAAATGCATATTGTGGTTTTTATTAACTCACAACTTGCGGGACTGTACCCTCAGCTGGCCAAGGAGAGTCTTAAGACCATGTGACCAGTGATGCTGGAGAGAAACAAGCTGAATGATTGTGCTATCGATTATCTTGATGAAATGCTCATTATAAAAACCATCTTGAGGCAGAGAGGCTGCAGGGGAGAAGTCCGGTGATCTGACAACTCTGTTGATTGGCTCCTTAGGGAGAGAATGCGAAAGGAGGCATTCATGTAGTCTCTAGGTGGAGAAAGCTGATCAATAGAGATGCCCAAAGTTTCATTTTAGTTAAAGAGGCATTGTAAAGAGCGGGAATGCTCACTATTGCTATTGAATATGCAAATTGTATAGTAAAATTCACTCTTAAGGTTTGTATACCCAAGTTTAACATTTTATTCACACAATTGTCAAGTAATATTCATTTGAATTAACTTCATTCCAGGGGAGAATGGCATCCTGAATAAGCTCAACTTTTATTTGTATATTTAATCTGATACACAATAAATTCATTACCATTTCTCACCTCTATCATACTTTT